>WBMW01001892.1:23934-38120 GCA_013396635.1 Penelope pileata | reverse complement strand
CAGAAGCCCGGTCTCTCGACATCTCAGCTGTATTCACTAGTGAAGTTTCCTGCATGAGTCCTGTGTAGAAGAAATTTATTCTTGTTCTCTAGTTCTGTAGCTCAGAAGATCATTCTATTCAGAAGTTAATTCCAGGATTTTAAGAGCAGTATCATTTCATAAATAGGTTTGCACTCTGTTATTTTTCTTCTTTTTTTCTTTTTTCGTTTTTTTCTTCTTTTTCCTTTTTTTTTTTTTTGAAAAGGAATGCAATTAAAATGCTTCAAATTTATATCTGAGTGGTTTAATTATGTTTCGATTATATACTAGACACAGTATTTTATAACTTTTATAACCTACAACAGATAATATCCATATAACGCAGAACACACAAACTGTTCTTTGATTACAAGCTGTGTTTACATTATGCCTTAGCAGCACAAATATGTATAGAAGATTGTGCAGAATGATACTATCACTCTTGGGTTGAGGCAGTCCCAGACATATCTATAGACTGGGAGAAGAACTTGAGAGCAGCCCTGCCAAGAAGGACTTGGGAGTACTTGTGGACAAAAAAACTGGAAATGAGTCAGCAGTGTATGCCTGTAGCCTGAATGGCCAACAGTACCCTGGAATGCATCAAAAGAGGGGTGGCCAGCAGGGCAAGGGAGATGATTGTCGCCTTCCACTCTGCCCTCATGAGGTCCCATCTGGTGTACTGAATCCAGGCCTGAGGTGCCCAGGACAAGAAAGAGTGGATCCAAAGAAGGACCATGAAGCTGATCAAAAGACTGGAGCATCTCCTTTATGAAGACAGGTTAAGGGAGCTGGGCTTGTATAGCTTGGAGAAGAGAAGGCTCTGGGGAGGCCTCATTGTGGCCTTCCAGTACTTGAAGGGAACTTATAAAGAAGGAAGGAGACTAACTTTTTATGTGGTCTAATAGCAATATGACAACAGAGAATGGCTTTAAACTAAAAGAGAAATTTAGGTTAGATGTTAGGAAGAAATTTTTTTACTCTGAGGGTGTGAAGCACTGGAACATGTTGCCCAGAGAAGTCATGGATGCTCCATCCCTAGAGGCGATCAAGGCACGGTTGGATGGGGCTCCTGATAGCCCGCTCTAGTGGTTGGCAACCCTGTCCACTACAGGGGATTAGGAGCTAGATGATCTTTAAGGTACCTTCCAGCTTAAGCCATTCTGTGATATGATATGCTTCCAGGTGAACAAAGACAACCCTGAACATTTCAAAGCAAGTCTTTTCACTCCTCCTCAGAATCTAAGAGGCAATTGTCTGTTATATTTTGCAGTACATGTAGTTTGTATTTACATTACCTTTTCACACCCCTGCAGCAACAAAAAGTCTGAACTACTAAATGAAAACTAACTAGCTTGTCTATAAATAATTACATATATGAGGGCTGCTCTGAAAGTAATGGTCCCTATTTTGTTATGTTGGCCCACAACATCAGAGGTGGATGTTGGTGGTATGACAGTTGAGCTTGAATTTTCCCAAAAATATTCCACTAAATTTAATTGCTGTGCAACAGACAGCAGCAGAGGGACAGTCTGACATGGAAGTGCACATCATGCAAAGGTGTGTCACTGAATTCCTCCATGTGGAAAAAATGGCACCCATTGACATTCATTGATGCTTGCTGAACGTTTATGGAGACCAAACAGTGGATATGAGCACAGTGAGGTGATGAGTGGTGTGTTTCAGCAGTGGTGATAGCAAAGAGAAAGACAATCCACATTCTGGATGGCCAAGCACAGCTGTCACACCATGAAATGGAGAGCATCTTGATCAGCTTATCTGTGCAAATCAGCTAGTGGTGGTGACTATACTGAAAAGTAATGTTTTGTAGCTGAGAATTTTCTCTATCTAATCGTGTTATTGTGCTCTTTGTGTCTGTTGTAGTTTTGATGGAAATAAATAGGAGACATTACTTTCAGAGTGACTTATGTACTTTATTGTGCTTTACTCTTTCTGAAGAAATGAGAGAAATCAAGAGTCATTTCTTGGAATATATTGGCAAGAGCTAAAGTCATAAACATATTAAGAATTTTACTCCTAAAATGAAGCACCTCAAGCATTTGTTGCTTAAGGAAACTCACTTTTACTAATGCTTATAAAATATAGTTCTGAGCTCACAGAGTCATAGAATGACTTAAGTTAGAAGGGACTTCAAAGATAATCTGCTTCCAATCCTTCTGCTGTGGCCAGGGCTGCCAACCGCTAGAGCAGACGCTAGATCAGGCTGCCCAGGGCTCCATCCAACCTGGCTTTGAATACCTCCAGAGCAGCCTGTTTCAGCACCTCACCACTCTCTCAGTGAAAATTTTCCCCCTGACATCTAATCTAAATCTCCCCTCTTTCAGTTGAAAATCACTCCCCTTGTCCTATCACTACCTACCTACGCAAAAAGTTGATCTCTCTCTTGTCTATAAACTCTCTTTAAAAATTGGAAGTCCACAATGAAGTCTCTCTGGAGCCTTCTCTTCTCCAGGCTGTATATATTATATGAAATATAGTTTCTGTATATATTCATATATATATGTATATATTCATGAGATACAAACATTAAACTCTAACAGCAGCTCAGCTCACACACACATGTGGACACACATGCACCATACTACCAATCTGGTTATTCCTGTGAGCATGGGAATGTGACTTAAAATAACATCAGGTATGTAAAATGCAAGAAAACTCCAGCCTTACAGATCCCGCGTGGATACATCAGAGTCCTTTTAATGATTCCCATCCAATAGTCTTAACACTTTATTAAGCATAAAACAAATCATCAGTCCTTGTTGTTCCAGGAACTTACTCTGAAAGACTTCTGAATCACCTTCTGGCCTTCCATTCCAAAGACAGAACATTAACAGTTCATTTTTGCTCTATTGTTTTTCACCATGCATAAATGAAAAAATAACAGAAGGTAGATATAGCCTAGAGCTTTCTGTTATGCCTCCTTGGCAGGTATTATCTGAGTTCTGTTTGTTTTCCTAGCAGATAATGACATCATGCAGTGAGTTAGAGTTGGACAGATGTCCTAAGGACTCATTTTCTCTTAGTAGTGTGCTTGAGTATGTTTCACCCTGTGACATGTATAAATGCATTCATTAGTGAGTCAATAGATTGCTGCAATTCGCACTGTTATTAAACTTTTGGCCATTATGCCTGAAAAACTAACCAAATTAGCTAGATCGGCAGTAACAAGTATGTTTAATGAAAGGTAGCAAGTTGAACTTTATTTTATAAAATAATATTTTCCACAATCCCTGGGTAATTTCCAAGGAAAGCACACAAGACTTTTGCACCTAGGGTGCCTTGCTCAGAAAGTCAGTCCTTGCACCGAATAAGCCTAAAAATGTCCTTACTTAGTGCTATCAGTTAATAATTTTCAATCAGATCCCCATGGTATACTTCAACAGACAATTCTGATAGAATCCATTGACAACAATAAATTTCAATTTTGGGAAGCAATCTCCATCAAAATGTTTTTTCTTTTGCACTACAAAATAAAAATGTTAAATTGTCCACCTTTAAGTAAGTAAGCTTACTTACTACATTTATATTCTTAAATGGATTTTATGAAGTAAAACTGAATTCCATTCTCTAAATCTTTCTTTATAGAAAGAAGAAAAGGAACCTTTTGTTGAAGTAAAATGCAATATCTTCTTGAATCTGTCTCAGAGCAGATTCATAATTTCCAGTTTTAAATCATGGTCTTTACAGGTAAAGCACTGCATTAACTAATTAAAATGATAATAACAACAAAGTGAAAAAATAATCAGAAAAGGAATCTAAGAAATTCTTTTGTTTAAAAATGAGATCTATTCAAATATATTATGCCACTTTGCTCTTGGTCTTAAGCATATCTTGAGAAAGGTATCACCTTTAATGGAGTCCCAGCTTCCACATAAATTAAGTACCAAATATAAGAAGTACAAAAAGAATTCTGCTCTAATCATACTCATGCTTGTGTGTCTTGCCATTAGTTTCCACAGTGCAAATGATATAATTAATATAAAAATAAATATAATATTTCTAAACTAATTTAAATCTGAAATAAATTATCTACAAAGGAAAATTTGAAAAGAAAAAGAAAAGAGTAAGTGAAACATATTCACTGCTATTATCCCTGGATGTAATGTAGAATTACTGCTGAAATCCAATTCCATGTTAGACATAATTCTCTTAAATGAAAGCCTTAGTAGTCTGCTGAGAAATGGTAATACCACCCTCCTCCCTAAAAGACACTGTCTTTTATAGCATTGAATTTCTTAATTTAATCAAGTATATTGTTATATTCTACAAAAATGAACTTTTAAAATTTATGTTCAAAGGCATCTATGCATTTATTTGGAATAAAGGAAGAGATAAATATTTCTTTCTTATTTAATTGGTGACCAAGACAAACATTTATTTTGCTGCCACTGGAATATTTTTATTAGTTCACTGTTGCTGAAAATGAAATTTCCATTTTCTTAAATCATGACTAGAACCTATAAATGCTTCTGAATGTTTGATCAGTGCAAAACATTCTATTTTCTTTCATTGATATTTACAATGGCTTTAATCTTCTCATAATTCCTTGATTTTTAATATGAAGTTTATGAAATAATAACCATAGTGTAGTCATGCTGTAAATAAAATCACTTTAATCTGTGAGGCCAATATTTTATTCATTCTATGTTTGAGGGTGTTGGGGAGGAATGTGTCTCTTAAACTGGCAAAATTCACCTGCTTATAAAAGAAGAATATTTTCTTTTGCTGAAAATAGAAAACCCAATAACAGTTGTTGCTGAAAAAGAAAAAGAAATAGCAAACTTTTAGGCAAGTTAAAAATACTAGGCATTAGTAAAAATATAGAAAAAAAGTCTTTTCAGATTCTCACATATTCAGGGAAGTTTGGTTCACTCACAGTCTGTTATATGGTGCTGAAACCTTGTTTTTTCTGCTTAAAAAGTGAATCTTTCCTGCAGTCATTTTCACTTTCCCAGTTTAAAATGGCAAATGCTTCTAGCTTTATGCAATGTGTCAGAGCTACAAGCCTCATCTGTTATCAGCTGACAGTATCACTGCCTGGAAGTTAGGAGAGCATTCCTAAGAGAGCAGTTAAGAGGGTATAGGAATAGCCTGCTTGCGCCTACTCAGATTGAGCATTCTGGTAATAAGACCTCTTATCTGGGAAGCATCCAAAAGAGAAAATGCGATAATGGACTTTAGTGCTGTAGGTAAGAATGAGAGCTTTTTCCTGTGACAAGAGGGCCTGAGGACACAACCGCATGTTGTTTTCAGTTAGAACCAAGGCTGGAGAAAAATGAAACCAGATGTCATGGAGGGATAAGAATCAGAGTGCACAGTAAACCAATGCAAGCCTTTTTATTTTTTATTTATTTTTTATTTTTTTTTGCAACAGAGAGCTCCTACAGGTGCAGGCCCTGGGCCAGAGCTGCAGCCCATGAAGAGGAGCCTGTGGTGGAGCAGGAAGTCTGGGGGAACTGCTGAGCATGGGAGCCCATGCAGGTGCAGTCTGCTCCTGAAGGATGGATCATGTGGTACAGATCCATCTTGGAGCGGTGCTTGAACAACTGCTGTCTGTGGAAGTCAATGCAGGAAGGATGGCATCCTGTGGGAGGGACACCATGTTGGATCAGAGGAAGAAAGTGACCATGAAGGAGTGGGAGATGATGAAGCATCACAGCCTGATCATGGTCTCCATTCCCTATTCCCTATCACTGCTCTTGGGGAGGAGGTAGAAGAGGCTAAATGGGTAGGGAAGGAGTGGTGTGGCTTTAGGATAAGAATAATGTTGATAAAACACCAATGTTTTAGTTGTTGGTGAGCAGTGCTGCACAGTCAAAGACATCCCAGCTTCTCATATTGCCCTGCCAGCAAGGAGGCTACGGGTGCACTAGAAGCTGGGAGGGGACAGAACCAGGACTGCTGACCCAACCGGACCAAAGAGATATTCCATACCATATTACATCACAGAATCACAGAATTCCAGGGTTTGGAACAGACCTCTGGAGATCACAGAGTCCAATCCCCCTGCCAAAGCAGGTTCCCTACAGCAGATCACACAGGTAGGCATCCGGGAGGGTCTTGAATATCTCCAGAGAAGGAGACTCCACAACCTCCATGGACAGGCTGTTCAAGCGCTCCATTGCTCTCACTGTGATGTTCTTTTGCATATTGGTGCGGAACTTCCTATGCTCCAGTTTTTGGCCATTTCCCCTCATCCTGTCCCCACACACCACTGAAAAGAGATTGGGAGATGCTCCATGCCCTTTATCATCTTTGTGGCCCTCTGCTGGACTCTTTCCAGGTGGTCCCTGTCTGTTTTATGCTGAGGAGCCCAGAACTGGATACAGTACTCCAGCTGAGGCCTGACCAGGGCAGAGTAGAGGAGGAGGATCATCTCCCTAGACCTGCTGGCAATGCTCTTTTTAATGCACCTCAGGATCCCACTGGCCTTCTTGGCCACCAGGGCACACTGTTGGCTCATGGCCAACCTGTTGTCCACCAGAACACCTAGGTCCTTCTCCACAGAGCTCCTCTCCAGCAGGTCATCCCCCAACCTGTACTGACGCATGTGGTTATTCCTCCCCAGGTGCAAGACTCTACACTTGCTTTTGTTAAACCTTTCTTACTGATTTCTTACCAACCAACTCTCCAGCCTGTCCAGGTCTCACTGAATGGCAGCACAACCTTCTGGCGTGTCCGCCATTCCTCCCAGCTTTGTGTTATCAGCGAACTTGCTGAGGGTGGACACTATTCCCTCATCAAGGTCATTGATGAAGATATTGAACAAGACCATATCCAGCATCTATCCCTGGGGAACACCGCTAGATACAGGTCTCCAACTGGATGCTGCACCGCTGATCACTACCCTCTGAGCTCAGCCAGCCAGCCAGTTCTCAGCCCACCTCACTGTCCACTCATCTATCCCATACTTCCTCAGCTTCATTATTAGGATGTCATGAGAGATAGTGTCAAAAGCCTTGCTGAAGCCAAGGTAGATGACATCCACTGCTCTCTCCCCATCTACCCAGCCGGTGATGTCATCACAGAAGGCTACCAGGTTGGTCAGGCACTATTTCACCTTGGTGAATCCATGCTGCCTACTCCTGATAACCTTATTCTCTTCCAATTGCTTGGAGATAACATCCAGAAAAAGCTCTGCTCTTCCATCACCTTTCCAGGGACAGAGGTGAGTCTGACTGGCCTGTAGTTTCCTGGATCCTCCTTTTTGCCCTTTTTGAAGACCGGAGTGACATTGGCTGTCCTCCCATCTTCAGGCACCTCCTCTGTTCTCCAAGACCTTTCAAAGATGATAGAGAGCAGTTTGGCAATCACCTCTGCCAGCTCCCTCAGCACACTTGGATGGATCCCATCAGGGCCCATGGATTTGTGCGCATTGATTCCAGCCAGACGCTCCTGGATGACCCCCTCCTCAAACAGAGGGAAGCCCACCATTTCCTGGACTCTCTCTCTTATCCTCAGGGTGCAGGAGTCCCGAGCGGGAGACTTTGAAATGAAGACCGAAGCAAAGAAGGTGTTCAGTATCTCCGCCTTCTCAGCATCCCCCATTATCAGGACACCTCCCTCGTTTAGTAGAGTACCCACATTTTCCCTAGTCTTCCTTTTGCTGTTGACATACTTAAAACCCTTCTTGCTGTCCTTTATCTCCTTCACCAGTTTAAATTCCAGGTGGGCATTAGCCTTCCTTGTCACATCCCTGCAGGCCCTGACAATATTCCTATACTCCTCCCAAGAAGACAGGCCCTTTTTCCACATTTCATGGACCTTCTTCTTCTCTTTGATCTTATCCGTGAGCTCCTTGCTCATCCACAACATTACATCATGTGATGTAATGATGTAAAATTGGAGGAGTTGGCTGGGGAGGTCACCACTGCTCAGGGACTGCCTGTGTATTTGTTGGATGATGGTGAGTAACTGCATTGTATATCACTTGCTTTGCGAATTTTTTCCCCCTCCTTTTTCTTTCCTATTTAACTGTCCTTATTTCAACACATACGTTTAACATTTTTTTCCTGATTCTCTCCTCCATCCCACTAATGAGGTGAATGAATGACTGTAGTGCTTAGCTGCTAGCTGGGTTAAACACCACCACCCTATCTCAGCACATGATCCTTTTTAATTCACATTTTCTCCCGTCTTTCTGAGTAGAGAAAGTGAGAGAGCAATGTGGTGTTGCTTAGCTGCAAACCACAAGTACTGATGACAGTGATAGCAACAGAAAACTGATGTATGTAGGATAAATCAGATCATAATTTCTTGCACTTCCACCCCCCCTCCCCCCCCTAGAATTAAGACTGGAAATCCATATTACATATTCAGCCACTGTAGTAAGCTATAATGGATTTGTTTTTTAATCTTAAGTGTTAAATTTAAACTTGACTGCTTTGGTACAAATAGGAGACATAACAGCAACTGTAAACACATGGACATATTTCAACTTAGCATTGTCATGTTTCCTGCCCCCAAAAGACTAGAGCTAAATAATGCACAAAAAATTAGAACTGATCATAAAAATTCTGTCCTTCAGAAATTATAATATTTAGTAAATTCCAGTGATTTAAACTGGACTATTTGATTCTAGGTAGTATGACCTAGCTAGTTCACTGCAGATGGCAAAAAGGGAAATAGAATTCCTGTAGCAATTGTTTGTACTTAATAATGACATGAACACACAGAATGCTTGTTCTTGTATAGATCTGACACTTTCCCCTAATGTGGTCTTTATATTGGCAAGCAAATGTGAGTAGTATAGAGATTATGAGGATCATTCTTGTTTTATTATCTATTAAAAATACTCTTAGGTTGTTGGTTGTGGATAGTTCATTGGCACACTAACTGCCGAGTAGTTTAACTACATGAAATGTTTGCTTTTTTATTTATTTATTTTTCTTTGAAAGGTCTAATACTTAGTCTTACAGTGTATTTTGACTTTCAAAAGCAGTTTTGTATTTTGACGTTTTTGTGGCAGTCCACCTCAAAACAAGAATCTGTGCTTGGTGCAAACAAGAATAAAATCTTAAACAATGAAGTTTTATCCTATTGTGAGTCTGGATATGTCATATATTAAGAGCTGATTTATTTTGGCTCAAATATTATTTCCCTGGTCTTATCTCATCCAGAGGCAGTTGTCTGCATCTCAGTGGTTTGAAGTCTGTAATCGAGAGTGTATTATTGTTGACAGAATTTCTAGCATCTACATAAAAGAATTTCTGTTTGGAACAGCTGTGAAAATATCATATATATTCCTAAAATATTTTTGAAATGGTTACCCTTTTCCATCAGTTAAAGATCTGATCTGATTCCCTCTTCTCTATTCCTCTTTATAATAATACAATCTGTGAAAGAATACATCAGAGCGGAAATTGCTCTTGCAGAATGCTGTAATAAATATGTCAGGTGTATTGTATGGAAACTTTTTATTTGGAGATGAAACAAAATATTAGCAAAAGAGAAAATGTGAGCATGTCTTTGGTGTTTTTCATTTGCACCTTCTGTAGGCAAAAGAATTTCATATTGTTTACATTTTCTTTGTATAAAATTAAAAAAAATTCAGACAGCATCATCTAATAAAAAGTGTATATACTAGCCATCCAAAGTTATTTGGCAGAATTATTCTTTATATATACAAATACAAGGCATTTACACTGTGAATATTATTGATATTGAATTGTAACATGTCAAAAAGGACAACATTCCATTTTTAAACTGAAATGGTTAGAAACATATTAAACTATTCTTTTTAATGAGCATGTGAAATGGAGTACTCTTCTGAGCTATTATATCCTCCATGATTCTTTTACATTTAAAGAAAGTTTTGAAAAGCTGCATTTCAAAAGGTTCATGCTGGTGCATTATTCCTATGAAGTGCCACCTGCTTACTATTTTCTTAGCGTGTGACAGGTAAAGCCTGCCAAATAAGTGAACTTTGGCAGGAGACAGACAGCAGGGAAAAAAATAACCAGCCAATATTGCATACATAGTAACACAATACATACAACTTTCTGGAGAAAGAAAAATTGGTGAGAGTGGTGTGGGGAGAGAGAGTAGAAAGCAACAAATGAAATGAAGTCTAACAGGCCTTCAAAGATAGGCTGCAAAAGTAGCAGAAGATTAAAAAACTAAATGACATGTAGCAAACAAAATCTAGTCCCCTCAAACCAAAATCTGATAAAAAAGATTAGAAACAGAAAAAAGACTCACAGAGTGTGAGCAATTATTCCCAGGAGTGCTGATCTCATGGGATTCTATTTTTGAGCATAGCATCTGTTCTTGATTAGATGCACTTAGCGCTGGTGCTTCCCTCTAACTTTAATTGAGGAAATACCACAGTATCACATTAACTAGGACTAGCTGTCCTTTTCAAAAATACTGCTTTCACTTGATTAGTTGAAGTTAACCACATGTATTCAGTCACTTTTTGAGTTGCTGGGAAACTGTTCTGCTTCAGATGGAATTATTAGAGGTGGACCTACTTTCTTTTGTTCATCTCTAGTTCACATGCACTTTTGTTTCTTTAAGGGGCTTTATCATTAGAAATCTGTATTACCTTGGGGGTTTCAAAATGTATTTGTTTATCTCAAATGAAACAAAAGCTTTTGGAACTTCTTTCAATGTAATATGTAAGAAATATCCACTGAAAATGGTGAATTTTGAGACTTGTCAGTACTTCTCCCCTCTTTCTCTCTGAAATTTACAAAAGTCTCCAGCTTGTCTTTAATAAACCTTTTCCATTGAAAACATTGTTGAAATTGTAATATCTTTGTGGAATAATTCTACTTGGATAAAGCAAGTATATTTTGATTAAAAAAAAAAACAAGATCTAGTTAAAAGTATTTCACCCTACTGTCATTGTCACAGATTCTGTGTATCTAGAGCTCTTGACTTCCTATAGATGCCAGTGTAGATAACTGTGCATTTATTCTAGCTTTTGCTTTAACTATTGCTGAAGTTTACTGCCAAATATTTAGATATATTTTAGTCCTACATTTTTTTTTTCCCTGAGGATGTTTTTCATGCAGAAATTTGACCAATCTGAAATGCATTAATGACTTATTCATTTCTTTATAATAAAATGCTTTTTACACACTTGGAATTTTGCTTTTATTTGTATCACAATTTTGAAGAAGATGTTCTTGTTTCTTCTACTGTACACTGTGTTATATAAGAACAGAATTTGTTTCCATGAGAGGAGCTTTTCTATCTAGAAAACACCTACAGATGTGGTTTTATTATAGTGGTTTATCTGATCTGAGATGCAGGTTCTATATTCTGTTTCATACTTTGCCAAGCAACCTTGCTCTATATTGGTGTGCCCTGTCATTTTGAATGCTGGAAGTGCTCCAAATATAATTCCAAATCTTTAAATTGTGGCCTCAGAAATGTTATGACAGATTTGGTTTCCAACAATTTTCAGTCTGTTATATGGTGTTCACCAAGCTGTGCATAAAGACTTTTACTGCCGTTAATGTGCGTGAAGCATACACCAGGCAACATATCTAATCATTTCATAATGAATGGAAATTCTTTGCACAGGTTGTGAAGGGTGCTAAACGCTGCAATATTTTCTAGGCAGTCTGATAGATAATAAAAAGGAAAACAAAATCCACTATGACTTACTAAATGATATAGAAACTATGTGTGGCTCATGCAGTCCCTGTGGCAAAAATTCAAGAGTGGAAAAGTGTTCAGAAAACTATCACTCTATAATTACCATAAAATTGTTATGTTTTTCCTTAAATATACACTTTGAGTCACTTTTTGTAGGTATGATACTTTACTAGAAAGACCTTTGGTCTCACTGCTGTCGCTCTTATTCCTTGTATGATTATGAACAGAGACACATCAGAGACATGCTGGACATTGAACACAGTCCTCTACAATTTCAGGTAATATATTTCCTTTTCGGAAGTTCTGTTCCCAGATCATGCTGTTTGGTTAGAGTTTTCTTCTGCTTGAGTTCCCATGGACATTTCTATGCAGTCAAAAGGGGGACAAAGAGAAAAAAACAAAACAAAACAACAACAAGAAACAAACAAACAAAATCCAATTATGCATATATGGTAAGTATGACATTTTAACAATTAGGGAAAAGGAGAAGAGACAGACAAAGAAGAAAACAAAGAAAAGATACTACTGACTAAGTTATGTGAATTACTCTCAGTTCTGGCTGGTGTTGAGGTGAAATAATTCATTCTAGCTAAAAACACAGTTTTAAAAGTCGGTCCTTAATACTTCACTTATGATTTAATCATGTCCTTCTCCTTCCTGCATGATTAACTCTTTTCTCCACTTATTTACCTCTTGCTAGCCACTTAAAACCAACTGCCTGTTTGTAATTGCATATGTTTTTACATTAAGTATAAATTTATTCATGTATTCTTCACCACACTCGACCATGGTTCCCAACAGTGGTTTGGAGGTACATTTTTTAGCAGTTTTCAAGTTGCTGGAACTGACACCAGGCAAATTGTACACCATATTCTGTAAATTTCCACTTAGGTAATTCCTGTGCTCACTCAGCATTGCTTCTATTTGCAGTTGCTTTACTCCAACAAAAAAACCACACAGATTTGTCTCAGTAAGTGAAGCTGTTTAAAAACCAACAGCCATGTAGCACAGACCTCCTTGAAAAGTAACTATGAAAATGTAAATGCTCCCTATGTTATATAGATAAGTCAATAATTTCTTTAACATATGTGTAGATAGATAATTTTATTTAAAAATCAAATTCTTAAATAACAAAATAGATTTTTAATACATTTTTAAAATGCTTTATAATTTTAACTTTAACCATTAAATGACTCTTTTCTGACATTAACTGATAGACAATGATATCACTAACCATAGACATAAAACATGACATTATGCCTTTCTTATGAAAATAATTTGTATGACTCAGTAGAAAAATACCAATACTGAGATCTCGTTCAGGTTAAGAAAATGCAGATATTATTTTGTCAACAGCATTTCAGATTAGTTATGGCCTCCACTTCCTAAAACCTTTGAAAAAAATTCTGAAAGTGTTAACGCATCTGAAACGTAAAATGTACACAAATGGGAGATGAAAGTCAAATATATATCAGGAAATACAGAAAATGAGTTTGACGATGTAGTCCATCTGGAAAAATGCACTACAAAATTTAACAGGGACAAAGCAGCATTAAAAGCTAGAGAATGAAATATAACATATTTACTAAAACACTCACTAGAATTTTATATAAAAATACTAAGTCTGATTCAGTTTTTTTTTTTCCCCCAAGTGTACTTACTTTCTTTTGCTTCAGTGAAAAGCATCATTTGCTTTCATTTGCCTTTCAACTTCTGAAAATACATTTTCATTTTCAATTAATGGAACTCTTCTTTGTCTGGAATACACAGTCACCTGATAAATTAAGTACTATGTTCTGGACCAATCATGATGGCTTTTGATTTAAATCAATACTGTGTGCAGCTACTACTCATAAAACCATTTGAAATTCATAGAGTTATATATGCTCTGTGTTATATTTTTTTTATATTTTCATTCATGCTGACTAAAATATGCTGAGTGCACCTCTGAAAGATTGAACATGATAAAAATATAGTGTCTGGAATAATTATGATCTTATTTCTTAAGTTGTGCCGTGCTAGACAAGGCATATATGTGTTTAACATTTGCCACAGAGTCACTTTTAAATAGGAGGCTTTGTCCATCAGTGTCCATTTTGGTTTAAGCATATAACTCAATATATTTTGAGAGATTTTATAAAGAGTTCTGAAAGTATGTTGAAGTTATCCTGGTATACTGAGAAGACCATATGAACTTGTCAAATGCACAACCAAAGTTTAGGAGCATAATATGTTACCAAAAATATTGCATCTGTACATTATAAACAAAAGGGCTCTGAATTCAACAAAAGTAAGCAAGTATTTTGCATAGAATTTTTTTGTGTGATCTTTGTAAAGATGTTTTCTCTGATTATTTCACTTCAAAACAACAGGGAGTCTCTCTTCTCATTCTGCTTAAATAACAACCATAAAAGTTCTGAGTTCAACGTTTCCTTAGTATTAACTTGGAAACATATCATCTATTTGGATTTTGTTTTTGAAAATGACACAAACTCAAAGAAAAATAGATAAATTACTAATAAAACAGATTGAAAAAAAAAAAA
>WBMW01001892.1:0-21736 GCA_013396635.1 Penelope pileata | reverse complement strand
CCTTTATCCACTGTTGCTGTGACTCCATTATAGAAGGCCACTAGGTTTGTCAGGCACGATTTGCCCTTGGTGAAGCCATGTTGGTTGCCGCCAATCACCTCATCTTGATTTTCCACGTGCCTTAGTAGAGCCTTCAGGAGGATCTGCTCCATGATCCTGTCAGGCACAGAGGTGAGGCTGACCGGCCTGTAGTTTCCAGGATCATCTTTTTTCCCCTTCTTGAGAATGGGGGTTATGTTCCCCCTTTTCCAGTCAGTGGGAACTTCACCAGACTGCCATGACCTTTCAAATATGATGGATAGTGGCTTGGCAACCTCATCCGCCAGATCCTTCAGGACCCGTGGATGAATCTCATCAGGCCCCATGAACTTGTACACTTTCAAGTTCTCAAGTCTCAAACCTGATCTTCACGTACAGTGGGTGGATCTTCCTTCTCCCAGTTCTTACCTTCTCTTTCTGAAATTTGAGCGGTGTGACTAGAGACTAGAAGAAAGAGTACAAACTGCAGTGGAGGACCACTGCACTGAGGACTACTCAGAGTCACAGCATGTCTTGAGATCCATCTGCCAGATTGTATTGACTTGAATGTGATGAAGGTGTTAGCTGATTACTCTTGCCTATTATCAGTGAAAAGAAAACAGTGACAGGGAGGGGTATCTGACTATCAAAGTTATTGTGACACATAGTTCTTAAAAAAAGGTGAGAAGAAGCATCTGGGAAACTGGGACTGATGAATCTCACATCCATCTCTGGACTGATTTGGAATCCATCCATTTCCAAGCTTATAAAAGTGTGGAAAATCAGAAGTCAGTATGAATGTATCAATGACAATGCTTTCCCAACCTTCCTGTCTTCCGCAATGAAATTACTGTCTGCAGGGAAGAGAGGAGAAAGGTAGTTGTCATTAAGACGTCTCATACTGTAAGGGAAACATGAAGTCACAGCCTGAATTAGTGATTGAGCACCTGGTGAAGGGCGGTGGCTGGCCTAAGGAACACCTGTGCCCCCCTTCCTGTGACCAGGAGGGGGTGGACCCAGGGTGGGACTACCCTGGGCTTATTTAAGAGCCAGCCACCTGAGGGGAGAGGATCTCTGCTGTGTGGGGGCATGACTGTTCCTCATCTCAGTGGGAGATCGCGATTGTGAGTAAAATATCTTTTGTTCACTATCATGAAACCTTTAATACTTTACTTGGGATTGCTTCTGTGATTGCACCACACATACCTTCTCTCACTGCATTCTCAGCTGAAAGTTGTGTTCAAGAAGAAAGCATTGTTCTGTATGTTGAAAATTGACTAAATATTGCCAGAATCAAGGGGTAGGAACCAACTTCCTCATGTCCCTCCAGTGACTGATAATAAGAGCGTTGGAGATACTGAGACTCATTCTATCTAGTATTTTAATTGATAACATGGAGAATGACACAATAGGCACCACAGTAAGTTTGTGGAGACCTTACGACAAAGGGAGTGATTGACACAATGAAAAAAGATCTTCAGGTTCAAGGGACCCTGATAAAATTGATTAGACCAACAGAAAACTCATTAAGTTTGACAAGGAGAGAACTCTGCTGTTATTGTAGACTTTTTCCTTCCAAGCTGCTAACCCACCAGCTGAGTAGCAGACTGGTTGAAAGAACTTTGATTTCATGATTGATGTTGCAGTGAATCTAAGTCCACATTGACATCTCTTAAAGCAAAGCAAACCACATACTGGGCTTGATTTAGGAGAAGACAGAATGAAATTATCTCCCTATATTCTGTGCTAATAAGGTTGTGTCTGGAACACTTGTGTCCAATTCAGGAGTAACAAGGAACTGGAGCTGATTCTATTGAGGACAGTCAAGGGCCTTGAGCACAAGGAGAGTCTGAGAAAACAGCACTTGTTTATCTTGGAGAAGGGAGACTGAGGGGTAGTCTAACAGCTGTTTCTGTGATTCTTGAAAAGCTATATCCTTTCTGGGAAATACAGAATTTTGAATAATAACCTAACAAATAAGGGGCAACAGTCATGAGCAGTGGATTGCGATGTTCTAACTGGTCAACAGAAGATCTCTTTCACTATGAGGAATAGATTATCCCAACAACATGTGGGCTCTCTATTCTTGATTTTGAAGACTGAGCTACTCCAAGCCTCTGTCTCTGTTTCAAATACAAGACTGAACTGGGCACAGTTTTCTTTCAACTTTTATTCTTTTGTCCTTTGGAAAATACAAAAGCTAATGACAACATGTCTGAAAACTATTGCATAGATATATCGTTTTTAGAATACATTTTTTCTGGGATTCATACTGCTGGAGTGTATGATAAGAAAGTTTTCTCTATGTGCACAGAGAAGGCAAAATATAGCAGGGGGCTGCTAGTACTCCAGTAAGAGACATGACTGGTTGCTCTGGCCCCCAGCACTGTCCCAGGAGAGCATCAGCCTCATGGGCTGAGTGAGACCGAGGGTCTGAGCCCAGATGCTGAAGAGATCCATGTGTACACTTTTATTTCCCATATATTTACACATATATTTCTCATGAACAGATTTAATTCTGAAGTGCCACAGTGGGATGGGATTAAGTAATTTGTGCTGTCTATGCTATCATGTCTCTGCTTGTGCTCATTTGGGTGGCTGGCCCTGTAATTGTGTGCAGTGTGCATGAGGCAGCTGGGAACACGATCAGACTTGCTGCTGATTGGAGTGGGGAGCATGGAGCTGCTGCAGCCTCACCTCTTTTGGGTTTCTGGATTCAGCAGCTCCTGCCACATATACGTAGTTTTTTTAGGGTAGAATAGATCAAAGTAAAAATATTCATAATTCTTCAATCATGAAAATTACAGAATTCAGAAAAATACAATATTTTTCATTTTTTACTGATCACAAAATTGAAAATAGTTCTTCTAGTAAATCAAACACCAAAAGTTATTTTGACTGGCTGAAATATTCTGCATACATGGTAAAAAATATTTTACTTTTAAGTTAAAGATTCAAAAACTTTCATTTTTAATTTGTCATAGTTCAAATATTTTACACTTTTAAAATAACTTTCAAAAATATTCATACTACCAACTTAAACATTTTCTTTTCAAAGTATACAGACATGAGGAGTAATTCACATCCATAGAAAAAGATCTCAGCTATAATCAAAGGAAACACAAAGAAAATAAAAAAATGAGTTAATATTTGATGTCATGAGACCTGCATTTTTCTCAGGAAAAAAAAGTCTACCAGAAATTTTAATCAGAGAAGTACTAATGTGATGTACCAGATCAGAAAACTGGAAGGAACAGATATATGGCAAACAATGACTTTTTTCATTGAAAATTCTCAAGATCATAGTTTTGAAATTAATCTGTTCAAATATTTCCTGATTTCAGACGTCCTTAAAGGCTATATCCTTTTTTCTCTTTTTACATCTCCCTTTCCACTTTCTGCTTCTGCATTTCCTTCCATTTCCCCTTTTTCTTCCCTCTCTTCTGCTTTTTTAACTTTTACTTTTCCCATTCCCTTCCTCTTCAGCATTCTGTTTCTCCTCCCTTTCCTGTTTCACCTTCTCTTTTTCCTCCTACTTTCCTTCCCTTTTCTTCCAAGAGTCCTCTCTTTTGCTTCTCAAGGATTTAAAGCTTTGGTTCTCATCTCCCCAGAGTCCTTAATATTCAAGTCAGGTAACAGCAAGGCATTAAGTCTACCAAATTTGTAAGGGTAGTCTTATATTAGCATTTTTGCTTGGCTCAAGTGTATGCTTTTAAAGCAAATCATTTTTTATTTATTTATTTTTAAATTTCTGTGCTTTAGTTCTTGTCATGCAGCAATTTTGGAGCGCACGAATAGGATTTCATTTGTTTAAATAAATATGAAAAATGAATAAATGAAAATCACAAGCATATCTAATTCATGCAGCTACTAGTGGGCATCCAGTCAACAGGACCAAACCATAGCTAGTCAAAAGTAATCATCCTAAAATGTACATAATGTGTGTGTTGTCTTCAGTGTTAACTATTTGGCTGTACATATCCACTCCTATCACTCTGTACTTATTTTTAATGTAGGCAATGCCTAAATCAAGGTCAATCTGATTTGATTTCATCTTATCAGTGTGAAAGACCAACTAAAAAAGGAACAGTTGATGACTGAAACTTTCTTCAGTAATGGAAGGTGTATAAGGATTTGTACTGTGTATCCTACCCTAGTGATTTGCTAATTTACTGTTTGCAGAGAAATCCCTAAATTTGTGTCAGAATGTTCAGAACCACTTGTCCCACTTCACTATGCAACTATAGGCTGTTTGAGAGGTGAACATCCAGCACTTCACCTAACCCAGGAGAGGGAGAGAAAATGAATAAGATCCAGAAGTACAATTCCGCAGTGTGGAATTTAGTTGCAAAGCTGGACATCCCCATGTCTCCAGGGTTCCCTATTGTTAATCAGTGAGCCATTAGATTTTAACATCCTTCTGAAGGATCTAATTCTGCATGAACTTAAATGGATGCTACATGACTGACTTCAGGGAAAAGACCACAAATGCATTGTCCGGATATGACCCATTGCTTCATCTATTAAAACTACAACTTGAAAAGCATCAAAATCCAGCCATCATTCTAAGATATTTGAGAATTCATTCAAGAATCGATGCTAAGCTAATTCATGAAATGAAGCTAGTATAATGTTTTAATTTTTTTTATTTTTTTTAAGTCATACAATCATAAAATGACTTGAGTGGGAACAGACCTTAAAAATCATCTACTTCAAACCCTCCTGCCATGAACAGGGCTACCACCCCCTAGAATACCCACTAGAAAAAAATGGAACATTTTTTCTTTGGATGCCCTCATTCCTCATGCTGAATGTAATAAGAAATAACAAATGAAATAAATGTTAGTCTTGAAGCCACATGTGTGACAAAAAATCTGTAAGTACTTTATCACTGTGAAACCATGCAAATAAATTTTATCTTATGAAATGGTCAGGGGAGTGAAAACGTACAGTTAAAATCCCCAAATACAGATTGCAATGATGAGCCTTAATGTATATATATTTATAATCAAATTACTTTAAGTTATTACACAGGAAAAACTTGCAAAACAGAATCATAGAATAGTTTGGGTTAGAAGGTACTTTAAAGAGCACCTAGTTTTTTAAAATTGTTTGTATTCAGAAGATGACACAATATGGTATGATATCATACATAGATTTACTAAGATGGCAGCAAATGGCAGTTTTCCGAATTTCTCATGGTTTTGTTTAGTAATTCTATTATATTTGAAACTAGTACGCTTTATCAGAAACATCAACAACAGGTCGCACACATACTGTCAAAACAAAGTGGTATATGTGTGTCCAGAGAGTAGACAATCTCATTTAAAAAAAAAGTCAAGAATTAAGTTTTCTCTTTGTGAATTTTCTATGAGTGAATATAGGTATCATAATATCTCTGCTCAATCTACGTATTATGTGAAATTACCCAGATCATTTTGAAAATTGATCATTCTGTGACTTTTCTATGGATGTTTATTAGTGGGTTTGAGATGGAAAGTTGGAAGAATATTCATTGCATCCAAAGAGCAACCTCTTTACATATTTCAGTTTGCTGAAATTCTCCCTTGAAAATACTGTTTCTCTAACGATTTGAACAACCATTATAGAAAGCAATGATCTTGTCATGCAAAATCTTCTAAGTATAATGCTGCTGAATTCTTTCTTTCTTACCACATAAGCTTTTTTATTTTTTTATTTTTGTACTCTTTGTTTACGTGCAGGAAGAGGGTCACTACTTTTTGCATGTTCAGTTTAAAGGCATGTTCCTACCATTTTTTTTCAAACAATTCAGAAGAAATAAAGGTCTTCTCTTATGGTTGGCATTTCCAAGTGGAGCATTTTGAGCCCCTCAATACAAGAAAGACATTGAGGCCCTGGAATGTGTCCAGAGAAGAGCAATGAAGCCCGCGAGGGGTCTGGAGCACAAGTCTTATGAGGAGCGGCTGAGAGAACTGAGATTGTTTAGCTTGAAGAAAAGGATGCTCAGGGGAGACCTTATTGCTCTCTACAACTATCTGAAAGGAGGTTGTGGTGAGGTGGAGGTCTGTTGTATCTGCTGTATCTGTTGTAGTTTCCATGGAAAGAAATAGGAGGCATTACATTCAGAGCAACCTACATATAGTCCTAAACTGAGTTTTAAAATGATTGGAATTGTGATCTAAACAGATGCATATCAACACTTGACCCAACAGTCCTACCCTGGTAAATATCTTGATTTGACGGTATGCATATTTCTCTCTTCTAGACAAGTCCCACATTCTCTCACTTTAGTTGAACAGGGGAACTGCAATAACCCACAACCAACAGCTTTTAGAGAAAGACAGTTTCATCATGGCAATACAGTGCTGGGAGCTGTAAAAGAATGTCTACAACTATGATTCTACATATTTTCTCCATATATTGAAGTTAGAATGTCAGTACATTTAATTCAATGCTTGATTCTGCATTCTGACAGGATATTTCACCTGGAATAGTTCTGCTATTTGAGGCACACTAAAAAAGGCATTCCAATGAATTGAAAATACTCCTACATTTTTTTTTTAAAATAAATGGTCTATATATTTGTTCTTCATGGTAATCTTTAAGAGCTTTGCAGTCAGCTGTCTTCTTTCAGCTGCCATCTGCATGTTCCTGAACTCATTCAGGATCTCACAATTCTGAACAGAAAGCTTTATAGGGTCATTTTCTGTCTTAAAGCTTAGCACTTAAAAGATTTGGCATATCTGCATTTACAAAATATGAAGCATTTTACACAGAATAAATTTCCTGTCAAATGATAATTCTTATCTATGAAAAGCACAGCTTTTATGTCACAGGAATAATTATGTATAGATTAGTTGAACTTTAAAGAGGTGTCTTTACTTTTCCTGACAGAACAGGAACAGACAGTATAGAGCGAGAAGCCAGCTGGGTATCTGTCTTTTTTAAATTGACCCAGGAGATGAATTTTACATGTGTTTTCATAGGATCATAGAATCTTTAAGGTTGGATAATATCTCTAGATCATCTAGTCCAACTGTCAATCCATCACAACTATGCCCACTAAACCACATCCCTCAATGCCACATCTACAAATTTCTTGAACACCTCCAGGGACGGTGACTCCACCACATCCCTGAGTAGCCTGTTCCAATGCTTGACCACTATTTCAGAGAAGAAATTTTTCTTAATGTCCAGCTCGAACCTTCCCTGGTGCAACTTGAGGTCATTCTCTCTCATCCTATCGCTAGTTACCTGGGAGAAGAGGCCAATCCCTTCGTCACCACAACCTCCTTTCAGGTAGTTGTAGAGAGCAATAAGGTGTCCCTTGAGCTTCCTCTTCTCCAGACTAAACGATCCAAGTTCCCTCAGCTACTCCTCATAGGACTTGTGCTCCAAACTCTTCACCAGCTTAGTTGTCCTTCTTTGGACACGCTCCAGTGCCTCAATGTCTTTCTTGTAGTGAGAAGCCCAAAACTGAACACAGTACTCGAGCTGCAGCCTCACCAGTGCTGAGTACAGGGGGAAAATCACTTCCCTAGTCCTGCTTGTATTTCTGATACAAGCCAGAACGTCTTTGGTCTTCTTGACCACCTGAGTGCACTGCTAGCTCATGTTCAGCTGGCTGTCAACTAACACCCCCAGATTCTTTTCTGCCACACAGCTCTCTAGCTACCCTTTTCCTGGAGACCATAGGTCAGGATTCACTTTACAGTGAATGACTTTATTACTGTAGAAGCAGTAACTGCTGCAGATAGGAAACCTTCATAATGCAGAATCCTGTTTTGCATCTTCTTTGCAGGATCTTTGAGCAGATATTCACAGAATTAGACCACAATGAAGGACCACCACTTACTTAAGATATTTGTCATTGTGCCTTATGTGAAATGTGGGCCTGTGGCAGATGCTGACCTGCTACTCTCCTCACCCTCTGGACTTTCTGGCTTGTTTCCTTTCATCCAACACATGCTGGGATTGCAAAAGCCGAAATGAAAAGAGGAGCCTCAAGAGTTTACAGCCAAGATATGGAAAGAGAAAGGAGGAGAATAACTTCCTCTCCCTGCCTTTAAAGACAAAATGGGTCTATGTTTTTACCTTTAGTAAAAACAGACTCCTCTGCCCATATATGTCGTGAGCTTGCGTGCTCACAGTAGCTCATATTCTCTTGGATGCCTTGAATGTTCCAGCTATCCACTTTTACGAAGAAGCTTATTGACTTCTTACAGCTATGATATATCTTACATCAATTTTAGTTAGATGTAATAGGATGCCTAATGAGGGTACTAATAAGGCCTAAAGCCTTACGTACAGTCTGTGGGGAATGTAGTTAAAAAATTCACCTTTAAACCTCAAGACAATTGTAAGCAGAGAAACATGAAGGAATCAGCAAGTATTCCAGGATATTTGAGCAAGCTTTTGTAGTCAAGTGCTTAAAAGACAAGCGCTAAGACAAACTAGCAATCTATACCATACAATCTATTGAACAAATTATTTTCCTACAGGTTTCTCTTGAACTAGGTGAAAATTAAAGCAACATCTTTTGCAGTGGACTGTAATACCTTTCTTAGATGAAAAACAAAATAATTTTTTTGCAAGAACGTGATTACTTTCAGCATTGCACATGGAGACATTTTGAGGCTAAAATTAAGAAATACTGTATCGATAACAAAGACAACAGAACTTGCTTTTTGAATCACTGTACATTTAAGAAGTATAGCGTATGTACTTAGTCTTTATGTAAAAATATTCTGTGATGGTTCATTAGCTAATGTAAAGCTTTTACTTAAATTTCAGATATTTTTACACTAGGTTATTAGTCGTAGTAAATATTTTCATCTTTCCTAAGCTGCAAGAAGTAAAGCTAGTATTGGAAATTTCTTTCAGGTGAGGCTAACCTGCACTTCATCTCAAGTTAGCAAGTAAAGAAAGTACCTGATTTACCATGGAAAATAAAATTCATACATATGTGCTTATATACTTAGATACGTGTACATAGATATGTATATAATATCTTTATGAAGGCTGATAAGAAACAATAAAAATGGTAGTGGCATAAATAAGGGAAACTTTAAAATTTTGGTTAGTTATTGTCTCATAAGAGACAAGTGTCTCTTTAAGTAATTTCTGGGCATTTTGCTGCTTTTATTTCTAGTGCAGCATTGCTTTTATGTATATTGCAGCTAACTAGCTGTTTTTATATAGCAGCTAATTCAGAAGACAAACAAAAGAAAAATGACCCTACCTTAAAATATCTGTGAGAGAGTAAGAAAAGAATTCTATTCAAAAATCTATTTTGTGATTACATGATTATAAAGAAGTATGTTGGAAGAAATCCTATGTATATATGCTTCATGTGTATTCATGGAGAAATGTCTGTTCTCCCCTGACTTGGCTCTAAATCTGTCCTTTCAGACATGCTCATTGATTTTGAAGATGTTGCAGTACTAAAAATGAAACATTCTCGATTCCTTTCGGTGCTGTCACTGAGATTGATAAGCTGCATTATGGTTCAGTGACCATTTAACTTTTGTGAACTTGGCAATCTTTCCCTGGAGCAAGAAAAAAAAGGAAAGAAGACAAATGTGCTGGACTTCAGCTGCTCCCAGGATTGCTCTGTGTATGGGATGTAGAGGTCTTCTGACAGAAATGCCAACGTCTTGTCTTCTTTGCCACTTTGCTAAGGAATACGTGACGTTTTTTTTTTCTCAGCTATGCAATTTATAGTGTTTTGAATGAAAAATATATTATTTTTACAACTTCAAATATGGCAAGAATAAATGTCAGTAACAGAGTTGTACTGATTATGACAAAACTTGAACATGTTTGATGAGAAGATTGTATCACAGACATTTGAGTGATGTCCTCACTGTGCCAGGCAGATATGAGGGCGTAAACAGCTGGGACAAAATCTTCTGTGTGCCCTGTGATCCTACAGTGGGGATCTAGATGGTGGACATGAGTTTACAGCATTACTGCAGAATGAAAAACAATGACATTTTTCTTTTTCTTTTTTCTTTTTTCCCCCTAAGTCTATTCCTGAAATAGGATGACTCCATGCTGGTAACTCTGTATCTGAATCCATAGTGAAGATCAAGGACAAAGTTCAAGAGATGATCTAGAAAGAAAATACTAGGTGACATGTAAACAAATCCAAAATCACTTTGGACATATTTTGGTAAACTCATTTGGAAAGATAAAAGTCAACTCAGTTATCCACGGACCATGAAATTTTTGATTCCCTTGAGCATTTGAGTTGTCTGTCCTGTGCTGGCTCAGGACATGTTGGGGATTCATGGCATCTGGATGCCAGAGCAGACACTCTGAAGGACTGCAGATGACAGCATAGGGTTGTGTTCAGGGAACTGAAGGAGTCTCTAGAAGGAACACATTTTCCATCTGCAGCCCAAAGCTTGCATTAAGGACAGAAGATCAATCTCAGCTTTGTGGTCCGTGTTTACTTATGGCAGCTTCCCATGGCTGCCTGATTAGCATGTGAATGCCTGTGGGCCTCTGGTTTCCTCTTCCTAACTTTCTTCGTATTTTTCTGTTTGTTTCAATTGGGCAGAGTTTATAGCCTCAGGATAGCACATGCAACCTTCACAAAGAAACTGGAATATAATTTTGTTAAAAAGTAGGTGCTGCTTTATATCTGCTTGTTACATAATTAATATCCAGTGTAATACTAATTTAAGGACTAAGATTAATTTAAGGGATGTTATTCAGCAATTGTAAACAGAAGCAATAAAATATATTAAATAAAAAAGTGGTGGTTTCACCACTGATAATTTATTCAGAACCGTTCTTAGTTGATGTAACTATGTTCCGCCAAGATCTGTCAGTACAATTTACTATCAATTGTAACTTTATATCAACTGCGGTGGGTACAGCTGTGTAGAAAGTTAATGTTATTTGAAATATTTAATCTTTTTTAAAGGAAACAAAACTCCAACAATTATTGTTTATTTTTCAACTTTGTTTAATTTATTTTAAATCACTTTATTGTGTTTAATTGAATCAAATATTTTAGTATAATCCTGCTCTGCTGTATGTTCTGTATGTTTGTTCTTAGCTGTGAAGTGAGAAATTGCTCTTTAATTTCTCATTTATTAACTGACGAAAAACCTACACAGAAAGGTAAGCTTCTGTAGAAATGTAGATAGCTAAGTATGGCCATCACTACTAAGGATTAGAAGTAGATGGTAGTCTTTAAAATGTTTATTCCTGCAAGATTTTGTGAATAGAAACACATTAATCATAATGTGACAGAACAGTGCCATGTGTGATTTCCCTACATCTGTACAAGTACAACAAGCCCTCATTTACACAGAAGACTGGACTCACTACTATTATTGCAAGCATATACAGATGGTCTAAGGTACAAATGGAATGCATTTTCCAGGACACCAGAATATTGCATGCCTAAGGGCAACAAAGTGTCTATCCACTGAGGCAAATCTGCTGGTGCTATCTGAAGGCTACCTATGGAGCAAAAGTGTAGCGATGAGGCAGCTCCAGGATCCAATATTTTTATTAAACAAAGGATTTGGCCAAGGTTGTAAAAGATGACTGCACGGGTAAAGAAATTGGAGTTTACGTCTCTGAGGCTCCTGATAAGTAAAATTTTTCTGCCACAGTCTCGTTCTTACACAGATCTAGACATTATTTTTGGAAGATAATGGAAAAAAATGTGGATCTAGTAAATTATAAATTGCTCACAGATTCTCCCTCAAAACTCTGAATAATTTCATCTGTAGTATCTTCTTGCATTTAACAGAATCGAATGGCACGGTTAACAAAACTGTTATTTGAGCTAAATAAATGTCTTAGGCTGTGGGAGTCTGAGGTTCAATACTTTACTTTGCATGAACATGAAACTTACACTTCTCACAAGTCCCCTAACTCTGAATTTTGGGTAATTTTTTGCAGATTTTCCAACTGATGTGATTTCAAGTTCTGTGAAGTACTTAAATGTTCTTTGGAAGAAACACTGCTAAGTACTTGCTCTGTTAAAAAGGAGACGACATGTATCTTAAGTCTAACATACTGAAGAAAATACTGGATAAACCAAGCAAACTATTTGCAACTGGACAGTGCATGTGCACTGTTCTCTGGGGACACCTGGCACTTCTCAGAAACATCACATCTACTAATGGTAGAATGACTATGTCATGCATTCATAATAAGTCCTTTTCTATACGCAGCGGATGGACTATGCATGCACAGCTTACCTGTGCTGCGGCTATATCTGGAGACCAGGTGGCACAGTTCAAACTTCTGTACACATTAAAAAAATATATATTTCTGATAGTCTTCCTAAGCTTCTTTCAGGTGACACATGTAGACCCTCTAAAACCCTCTAAAACCCCCCAGACAAGCTTTTGAAGTAGAGAAAAAAGTCACGCATTAGAAAAAGGGATATTTGGGGCTGGTATCATTTGCATTCTCTTTCACTACTTAAATGAATATTTTAAGTATTTAATGTAAATTAAAAGGGCTCTGATAGAAGATAATAATGAAGTGCACATCTGAATGGTGTACAATACACTAGCTGAGATAGTTGATTCGGATATTAGGAAGTTCATATTGAGATATATGCAGAGAGGACAGAAGTTAATCCAGTCCTTCCGTAGAGCCAGCCTGAGTTTTAATTATTTGGACATAGAGGACTCTAACCACCCAAACAGATCTTTTTGCTGTGATCTCTATTTTTCCTTTCTTTAGATAAAGTTGCACAAAATAGAAGGAATACACTTTGTTTTAGGTGGAAAACAATTCAATATTGTTCAAAAAATCCCCAAAACATTGTTCATTTGCTTTGACAAAGTTAAAAAGATATTCACACAGATGTAGCTATGGACTTTGCACATTTTACATTTGTTATTAATTATTGGATATGTTTGTCCAGTTAGACAAACAATATTGCTTTGCTTGCATAGTTTATTTCATTTGAGAAAATATAAAAATTAAAGATCCTTATTGAAGTGCAAAACACTTTTTGCGGTTCAGGCTTCGTCCACCTTGTATGTTTACAGTGCAAGTGTAAATATTACAGCTACTTAAACCACAGTTAGAAGACAAAGAGTCAACATGCTCAATAGAATTTTAAGAGTGATTTACCTAAGAAAATTCAAGTGTACACTTCGGAATTCTGTGACTTGTGTTCCCTGATTCAGAAAGTACATGGAATCCAAGTGCTCTCCACTGGCTAAAGGAGGATGGTAAGTAAATTACCTTAGATATACAGATATATATTGTAAACAATTTGAGCTTGATTTGGTAGCCTTAATAAAGGTTTTACTGCCTTTTGAGATTGCTTTACCAGCACTCATGGCCTCCACCTGCCATTTAAATTTTCTATAGCTTCTTCAAAACCTTGACTAGTTCCATGAGGACACCTTGCATTCCTGTGAACATCTCAAATAACAACAGAATTATGCCTTAATAAAACGGCCTTTCAAATGCTACAGTTCATAACTAGTAATTGGTCACTAGCTTAAAGATCTGTCTTGATGATATACCTCTAGAGACTAGTCCAGATGCCTAAATGTAGGTGCAAATTCAGCAGATGTGACGCTAGATAAACAGAAGATCAGTATCTTCCTGTGGTGGGAGCTGAACGCCACTGAAAATGACACTGGATACCTGTATTTCCACAGCTGAATCCTAACCTACTGTTTACTTCTGATTAAACTCAACTGCTTTCTAGGTTTCAGAAACTAAATTGAATAAATCTACGTAGATAAACTAAGATATTTTAAGTGAGATTAGACACTAAAAGCTAGGTGAGACAAATCTTATTTGGGAATTCCATTTATTATAACTGCATTATAACACTGAAAATAGGAAAAAAAAAAAAAAAGGGAGGTAAAAGGAGCACAAACTGTTATCTAAGGAAAACAGAGTCAATATAGTCTTTGTAGTTACTTTTAGGAAATCTTTTATATTATTTCCAGTCATATACTAATACTAAAGAGTTTTAATTAATATTTTTGGTATTTAATCACTGATTGATCCAGTCTTTAATATTATGTTAAGAGAAATCACTCAGTATAGATGAAAATACTCATCCTGATCCCAAATTAAATGTGTACTTCTGATTGCTACAACCTATTCCTATAAACAATGCACAAGTCTAATATGTTACCTTTAAGTAGGAAATAATTTCCTACTGCAGAAATTTCGCATATGCTCCTAAAAGGACATTAATGAGAAACAGTACATTAATTCCCTACCTATTGTTATCTACTACTAGTAAAAACACTCATTTGTAATAGCTCTGTTATAAATGTTCCTGTATACTCTATTTGTAAGGATATAGGGTTAGTAATGTAGTTAAGCCAGCAGTTTTAGCTTCAGAACAAATATCCGTAAGTATAAAGAAAATGTCCTTAAGGGAATAGAAGAAAAACATTGGTTATTAAGTCTTGAGTTGACAATGAGATCCTACTGCAAGCATTCAGAGATGCAGGAAAAGATTGTTTTAACTACAGTGATTTTTGTTGTTGTTTGTTTGTTTGTTGTTCATTATAATTATAATTATTTTGTGTAATATATTTACATATTTCCTTAATATTCCTTGAAACAACTAGGTCAAAGAAGCAAATATCATAAAGAATGAAAAAAATATATTTTTCATGAATGATACTTTTAAGCTCCATGTTTCTGTAACGTTTTTAAACCTTTTATATTATTAGTCATAATTCAATTCTACATTTATTAATACATCATTAGCAAGACAACAATTAATTTAGTAAGAAAACAGTTATTTTTGTGAGACAGCATTATTTGTTCAGTTTATTCTCATACTTGATTCTAAAAGATTTAAAGTAAATTGTGTGAACTATTTAACTATCTTTCCTGACTTAAATAACTCCTCATAAATGCGCAGGTTGAGTGGTTCCTTGACCTTTGCATTACACTTATGTAAATCAGGAAAGCATGCATCTCATAACTGCTTTGACTTGGTGAAATAATAATGATTATTCCAAAGTCCTAAATGAAGTCCTAAAGCTGGTGAAGTTGTATCAACTGTCAGTACTGTTAAAAATTTTACTCTCACTGTTTTATAACTCTTGTCATACATTTCCTTTCAACTTTACCTTCCTCAATAAGATTTTCCACTATCAGACTCTGATCTTTAAATCTTTAGGAAGCACAAAGTTTAAACATTATAGCCCATCTGGTATATTAACATTTGAAAGATTTTTATTGCCCAGCAAACTTCTGAGTCATAGACATAGTGGCTGATATAAAAAAGAACCATTAATGAAGTCATATCCATAATTTTATCAACTTACCAAATATCTTAATACATTTACAAACCAAACAAAACTAAACCCCAAACCACCACTGCCATCACCAACAAAAAAAAGCAAAACAGGTAGTCAATGTAGTTTCATGCATGATGCTGGAAAGAATCAACTGAAAGTATATTAGAATATATTAAAATTTAACTTACTGTAACAATCTTTAGCACTTAGAAACTATCAACAGAAACATCACATTAATTTTTTGATTAATTGAAAATTACTGAATCTAGCTGATCGTATATTAAATATTTTCTCCTCACAAAAGCTGCTGTACATTTAATTAAAATGAGTATTTCAGTTCTTACACTGAGAAAAATAGATGGTTTTCTGCCTGTTATTTGGAACTCTTATGAATTTTGTGATTTTTATTTTTTATTCTAAAAAGTGAAACCAGTCAGAGCCTTCCAAACTTCATTTGCAATCAAATTTTGGAAAGAAGAAATCTGATTCTCCTAATTCTGAATCATGAAGTCTATTCATCCTCTTCATTCCTGTGAAGAGATGATCTTCAATATGTGTTCAATGTTACTTTTACACATTGGGCAAAACAGCATATTCAAAATTAAGAAATTTTATTTTGTAAAACACCTATGTTTAAAATACTAAGCACTTACTCTGCTTGCAAATGTGTAAGAATATATATTTTCAACTACAAGTGTGATAACCTGCCAAGATAACACTTATGTCATTCTACCAATATAATTCTTCATAAACTCAGTTTTTGTTCTTTGTTAGAGCTTTGTCACTTGTTCAAGTGGACTATAGTTTAACTAGTTAGAAATTGGTCAGTAGTTATCTACCTCAGTGGCTAAAGAGGTCATTGTAGAAAAAGCTGAAGTAATCTTAGCTGTTGAAAATCCATGTCATTTACATAGCCTTTTCTAACATCTCTTTGGATGTTTCATTCTCTCTTGATGTAATACTGACTCAGAATGAATAATAGTCCCTTTTCTTTCTTGTGTACTGGATTCAGAGATCTATAATCATTCATATTAGTCTGAAAGTTATGTATTTGATTCTTTTTGATACTAATTTTAAAATATAACCATTGGAATCAGCCTCTTATCAATTAATATTAGTCGCATATTTGATGCGGTCACTACTCTTCTAATAGGATTTACTGAATGAAAACCCTATTGTGTTCCCTTCTATACCTAGTGCAAAAGTAGTGAAAAACTATTTAAACAAAATAATCAACCTATTCACAGCATTCAAAAAACTGAAAGCACACAAAGATACAGAGAATGCACATACTCTCCTGAAATATGAAGGATGAGTGAGAGAAGACAATTAAAGATACTGAAGGATTTTGACCAAATCTCACTGAACATCTGTGTGATCTTCAATGTGCTATCATCCTTGCTATACCTGCTTTTCCTTCCATAAGCCAATGATACGTAAATAGTTACTTCTTTCAGGAGTGCTTCAATTCATCTTTGTTCAGCTTATCATTGAAAACCTAACTACTATATAGAGAACTCCGTATTAAGAAAAGGCATGCACAACGTTGAAGATAAGGTTAATGTTTTTCGGGAAATTGTTCCCACTTGACTTTAAGTGGAATATTATTCAATTTAAAGTCCTAATTTGAACTGAAAACATCTTTAGAGAATCAGACAATATAAGAAAGAGACCTAATGCCAGCACATGCCAGCATCATTCTAAAGAAGGCAAAACTTCGGGCAGTTAAGACAAATAGCTGTCTTTTGTTGTTATATTTCACTGATCAATCAGCACTGGCTATGAAATTATATAAATACATTATAAGGATATATCTCAGCCCCTAACTCAGGATGCTGTCTTCAACACATCATAGCAAGATTTGAAATAGTTTACATTGCAGGGATACAGCCTGACTGTTAATGCTTCTCTTATAAACCATGCTGTATCTGTTTGATATTAATTTAGGTGTAACTGTATACCATCAGGGATAACAGCAAACCTCAGAGGTCTGTATATCTGAGAAATCAAAGATCATAGGACATTTTACAGCACCACTATAATACACCTGATCTGAAGTAGTTAACTGAACAAAGTAAAAGCAGAAGATTGAAACAAATATGTTAAACTGATGTATATGTGCATTTATGTTAATTATGAAAAGTTTTCAATGTTTTCTTAACTCTTACAAGTTGCTATAATCTAGAAAGGCAATGGAGCCAAAAAGTAGAGAAAGCCAAGACAGACAGAAGTGATGGAAAATGTAAGTATGGATGAAGATGCTGATGTGTGGGAATACGAGGTAGATAAGCTTCTAGATCACAAATGAACACAGAAATTTTGTGACTTACTCAGCTGGACCTATAATCATTATGAAGTTCTAATCCTGAATGCTTTAGTACATGCAATGCAATGATATTTTGACATATAGCAATTTGTAAGAGTTTAGATTCTCTCTGGCCTTCTTTTGAGAAAATTAAGGTGAGAAAGGTAGACAGACGTTGTCTCCACATTTTCCATTCAAAATGCATTACATCTTCAGTATTTAACAGTTAAGGTTCATGCACTTGATCTACATATATAGTGCAAGTGGCATATTCAGAAGTTATTAAGCTGCTATATATGATTTATCAAAGTATATGCTTCTAATTCTGAATGTATGAAATCTGGATGCACCAAAAGGCCGTGTGAAGAGCACTATTCTGTAATTTGTCTGCTGGCCCAAGAAAATGAATTTAAAGTTGTAGTTCCCAAAGACAATTTCAAAAATAAGTAAAATTTTAAGCCAATAATTTCTCTTTTTTTTTTCTGAAATAGTTATTGTTGTTTAAGCTTGAACAAAATAAGGTTTCAGCTGAAATAAAAGGTTATCAGCTAAAGATTTTTTTATTTTTTATATTGACTCAAAGACAAATTCTGAATGACAATGAATAGACACAGATTTAATGGGCATGTGTGGGAAGGTAAGGGAGCCTTGACTGGTATGAACATGTGAATATTGTCTGTCATAAACTACCTAAATGGTGATTTGTTGGTTTTATGCAGCAAACCTGGCTCATTTCTGTGAGATTTTTAACCCTCTAACCCTAACCCTCTTCAGAAAGCTGACAAGAAAACTTTTACAGTTTTTCCAGCCTCTTTAGAACATGCCAAAGGCCACTGGTGTTTTGCCTATCTCAAAACAGTCAGAGGACAGAAGAGAATTTAATTCTGCTAGCTTCTAAAAAACCTTTTGGTCACTAGGCATCTCACCCGTTGATTAAAGAACACAGGTACCACAAGATGTTGCTAATTCTCATAAACTCTTCAATAACCCAAAGAATGCATTGAATTGGGTGTAGTCTGGAAGACATAATAAGGCCCTTAAAATTAAGGCAAAAAAATACTGCTAGAAATATGGACTCATTTTATCTGTTTAATCATTATATATCGATCGGTGGCTGTCTTGATATTGTGTAATATAACGGGTAGACATGTTTTCATTATTTTCCATTTGTATCAGAGACTGAAATGCCTGGGGTCATTAGGTATAGTCTTGCAAAATCAAGTTACTTGTTCCTAAATTTTCTTTGGTTGATGCAGGAAGATCAGACTGAATGCATTCTGTGTTGAATATATTCACTTCCTCGCAGCCATAGATCACTCTAATATTTGGAATACAAATCTTTCCTTTTAGAACATGTTATTTTCTTCTTTTCTGATAAAAAAAAAATAAGGAATTAAGGGTTTGCTGTACCATCCCCACCTTACCATGCAGAAACACAAATGCAGACATAACATAGGCTCGTGTAATCAATCTCATCGATCTATAGGAAAGATGGACATGCTTGTCTTGTTGGGACACATGGATTTCTGAAATAATACAGATATCAACCCACATTTTCTGAAGAAAACATGACAGACAGTAAAACATTGTTTACCATTCTATAAGCAAAATCCATTTGTTAATATCAAGCTTTTATTTTTGAATAGAGCTCAGTATTTCTGTTTTGTTCTGATTAGAACTTACCACCTTTATTCATGTTAAATATGATCTCACTGAATTTCAGTATTACTTTATGTAAAATAAGTATTATGCTATTTCTCCTAAAACCAATGTATTTTTCATAATTTAAACAAATCAATGTAGTTTATATCACAGAATCACATAATTGTAGGGGTTGGAAGGGGCCACGAGAGATCATCGAGTCCAATCCATATAACTGCTTTTTAATTTTTTTTCCAGTTAGTCTCAGTCAACCATATAAAAATATCCCAGTTTTAGATTTGCATAAAAGACACACTAACAATATTGAACATTTTTCCCTGTCTTCAGTAGTCTCCAAAAAGAATTAAAAGTGCAATAGTACATTTAATATCAAAGATTATTTCTGAATTTGTCAGCTTTTGTTTTCTTTGTTAATGGCTTTGTTAAAGCCATTCTTTTGACAGCTCTGACCTACATTTACAATGATTTTTCTTCCTACAGATATTTAATTTTGTTAAAAATTTATTTTCATATAAATTGACTCATACTGTCTCGAAGTTTGAAGAAATTTTTTTTCTCACTGTTGTATTTTTCACAAGGCTTGCCTGTGTAGGTGGTTCTTCAAGGACCCTCTGTGTCATAAAGACAAATTATACCTAGGTCAAGTTCGATATTCCAGTGAATCTGATTAAATTCAAAAAGCGTCATGAACCTTCATTAAAAGAAATAAATCTATGTCATACTTGTGCTGAGTGCTGCAGTCTGGTTGGAGATTTGTCCCTTGCTTACAGATTAAACATGAAAAGAATGCAATTGCTTTATTTACTCCTGAGGCCAAATTCTCTAGCAGAGCCACATTGGTACATAGGAGTAGGAGGTTGTTTTGGACATTAAATATAGAAAACACCATCAAGAATGATTCTGTTGTAGTGTGAAGTCTATGTAATATTGTTTTGAAATGTGAATAACAGAAGGCAGCACCATGAAACGGTGTCTAAGGGAAGAAGTACTTTCAGGATGTACCATCTTGCCTCCCCCTATTGGATTCTCTGGAGTTAAATCCCCAAACTACAGTTTTCCTGCCCAGAAATGAAGACAGAAAATGGTAGCCACAAAATTATCTGGTGTAATGTCTCTTTGAGGGATCAAGGGGTTTATGCTAATAATATACATGTTGCTTTCTCAACCTAGCATTAAATTATTATTTTGTGAAACAAAATGAATAATTGACAAGTAAAACTTAAATTGTGTCTTCCATAAAAATTGCTGTCTCAAAAGTTTTCTTTGATATCATGTTGACATACAATAGAGAGACAATATAAACATATACCAAGGATTTATACGGATTTTACTTTCCTCACAGCTAGATAAGCTTTCCAAATTGGGAAGATGGATGCCTACATTATAAAATCGTCATCAGTGTTACAATCAAAACTCTCACACAGACAGAGGGAATACACGGAATTTAAACATGGAATTTACAGTCACTCCACCTTTGCAGTCCAAATTAACTAATAGGTTTGTTAGTAACATGGTCCCAACAGTTACGAAAACATTCCCTTCCTAGCATCCATCCTTCTCTCTGCAATTTTTCTCACCCTGCCAGAGTCTCTGCACTGACAGTTGTGGTTCTCCTCAGAGTGGCTGGGAAGGAGGGACTGTACTCACAGTGGTGGAGTTTTGCCCTCCTCTTTTCTGGAGGGAGCATAGCACCTCTCCCTGCTTCCTCTGTGGTCTTGGGATCTGCTTGGGTTTATTTAATACCTTATAATAACTCAACCACTTCCAGGCCAATGCAATGTCCACTGCCATTCTCTAGTAATGCAAAAGTCAATATTCAGTAGCCACAGCTTTCACTTCCGCTGTGGTCTCTTGCCTGGTCCCATGGTGGGCTCGAAGCAGCATGGGAGGTGCCTGGTGCAGTAATACTCTGCCATTAGCAGCTGAGCAGGAAATAGGTACCTTCTGACACGAAGATGTTGCAGTCTGGTTTTAGTTATCTCTTTATCACGTCTTTCTTTTCTGTTACAAATTTTACTAGAATTTGAGGTACTACCATGTATGTATTATTACTATAATCTCAGTCCCCGAGATCAGCTGCTTCAGAACCAGCACAACCAGAGCCGCAGTGGCAGATTTTGAGGTACAGGGGGGTTTTCGGGAGGTTCCTTTCTCAGGAGAACCGTGTGAGAGCAGAGCGTCCCAGCAGCTCTCACGAGAGAGGCTGAGGTGGTGTGGGCGTTGCCAGGACAACAGTACCCTCACCCATGCCCTCAGCCCTGAAAAAGCCTCAGGGAGGGTAGTGACGCATCGCTGCCCACCGGGCACGGGCAGGAGCCATCAGCATGTGAGTACCATCCCTACCGTGCTGCAGTGGTGGGTGTGGGAGCTCGTGCGGCANAGCAGGTGGAAGATCTGCTCAGCATGGTGGTGGAGCTGAAAGAGGAGGTTGAGGGACTGAGGGCCATCAGGGACTGCAAGCGGGAGATCGACTGGTCGAGTAGCTCCCTGGCATGCCAGA
>WBMW01001889.1:0-43638 GCA_013396635.1 Penelope pileata | reverse complement strand
GACCTCTAAGATGATCAAGTCCATCATCAACCCACCTCCATTATGCCCACTCATCCATGTCTCTTATTGCCACATCTTCTTCCTTCTTGAACACCTGCCTCTAGGGAGGCTCAGTCCACCACAGCTCTGGCAGCCTCTTCCAGTGCTTGAGCACACTTTTGGAGAAGACCTTTTTCCAGAGAGCCATCCTGAACTTCCCCTGGCACAGTTTGAGTCCATGACCTCTTGTCCTATCGCCAGTTCCCAGGGTGCAGAGTTCAGCCCCCACGTTGCCACAGCCTCCTTTGAGTAGTTCTAAAGAGCAACAAGGCCTCCCCTGAGCCTATTCCAGATGGAACAGTCCCAATTCCTAGAACCACAGATTGGTTGGATTTGGGAGGGACCTATAAAGTTCGTCTGCTCCAGCTCCCCTGCAAAGACACCAACATCGATGCCTGCAAAGCGACGTGAACTGCTATTTCAGCTTGCTCTGAGCCTGCTCCTGCCTGATGCAGAACACCTCCAGGGTTGGGGCATCCACCACTTCTCTGGGCACCCTGTTCTAAGGCTTCATCACCCCAATCTATAAGAACTTTTTTCCTCTATCAAATCTTCATCTATCCTGTTTTATTTGAAGCCATTTCTCTTCTTCCTATCACAACAGTAACTGTGTATTACTGATTATTACTTTTCTGTGAATCAGCAAATTGACATCAGGTCTCTTTTATATCCTTATCTTCTGATTTATCGGTCATTTATCAATCATTAATAGTCATTGTGAAAATTTTTCTAGGCATTACTGGATTGCACAAAATGTGCTACCTAGTTACAGTAATAAAGGTTATCTATCCAATGAATATTGCCAACTTCTAAGTTTCTTAAATTTCATTCCATCTATCACAGTTTCTGGGAAGAAGTATGTGTTCATTTACATTTGATAAAGTACCTAATAAACTCCTATTCTGAAATATCTGTATGGCTGCTCCCACTCAACAAAATTACTAGTAAATTTGTGTGCAGTTAAACCCTACCATAACTACAAAACGAAGTGACGAAATGTTCTGGAGGGGAAAAAAAATGATATAACACCAAAAAACAGAACTCTTTATACAATCCACAAAATGTGATATTTATTAACACTTTCATCACAAGGATAGGATAGGCCACAATCCTTAAAAGGGAGCAAAGCTAAAGACAGATTTGGAATTGATTTTATGTCTTCTAATTCACTGACATCACTTGATTTCTCTGCATACATCATATTACATATGTCATTAACAGAAAAGAAAAATTAAAAAAAATCAATCATTTGTTAAATATCTCTTTTGAATGACACTATCCTGAACTTCTCATAGAACTCAAACATTTTGAAGAATAGGAGAATAAAATTGGTCTTTGGGAATCAGTGTATATATGGTGTTATGAGAAAAAAATAGGAAAATACATTATTCTTTTCGATACCATTTTCCTCAGAAATTAGTCATGAATATTATATGACAAGATCTGTTTTCTTTAAACCTCTCATATAGGTTATCATTTATAGAATATTATTCTGTTAAATTGTATGAATAATGTATTCCTCTTCCACTGATCTTAAACCTGGGATTTTATTCCTAGAATCTATGTAGGGCAAGTATGACATGAAGTCATCTTTTGACTTCGATATGGAGAATGAAAGTTAATCAGTTACTTCTGATATAATCAAGGCAACCGACAAGACGACTTTCTCAATGACCTATCATAACATGGCAAAGGGTGACTGTCTAGGCCTGAGTACTTATCTAGCTGAGCTTGTGTGCCTCAGACAACTTGCAGTGAAAGCATAAAATGTATCATCTTGAAAAAGAGCCAGGGCAGGCTCTGTGGAAATGAGGCAGTGAACTGCTTCTCCTTGCAAGAGGTGGTAGACACTGATGGTGCAAATACCAGCTGAGAGGTTGAATGCAGGTCATGGTAACAGGCCACACAGACCATCAACTCCCCACTGACTCTGTTGAGCATCCCCCAGACTCACTTCTAGAACTTTCCTGAGCAACCTCAGGATGGATCTTACCTCGAGGGCTGACACTAACTACCAACACGATATAAGGAGCCCACAGGCAACTGATTTTGTTCACCCACCACCCATGGATCAAGACTCACTCAGAATCTCCATGGGATCCAAGGGTCGTGATATTACCTACTCTTTGTAATCTTTTCTTTTTTCCTCTCTCTGTCTTCCTCCTAACCCTCTCCACTCCCCACTCCACTTGCCAAGTCACCTTACTCCACTGAAATCATTAGAAAAAGATCATCTTTTGAATAGTCAAACTAATAAAAGTTTGTTGCATTGTACACATCCTCTCTCTCCTTTAAATCTAATGAAGGCTGCACCACTGAGTAGAGTGCACCTTGGATACACCCTTAGAATTATGAAAAAGATTCACCTACATCAATACCCGCCGAGTGGGATGAGACAGTAGCATTGATCATCTGCTTTCCTTTGTATATTAGTTGTTTCTGAAGTCAAAACATTTTGTTTCATCAAAGGTAAAAATAAATTCTTCTGTCTTTCACCATTCTTTTGTCCTCACGTCTTTCTCAGTACTACTTTCATGAACATGCTTAATTACTCTTTATATGGTGATAACTATAAAAGTTTAAGCAATTTCTTTTAAGAAAAAAATTGAAATCAGTAAAAATATATTTTTTATAAACTCAATACTTCACTAAAAATTTTTGACTTAGTTTATCCGTTCAGCATATCACATCCCTTTTGTTTTTAAGATCAAAACATGAAACTGCAATAGCCATGAGGCTTATAATATATCACCTTGCGCAACTTAGTCTAGTGACCACCCATGGCTGCAAACTTTTGTAGAAGAATTTGTTTCTACACATGGTTCACTCTCTCCCCCAGCTCACCGTCTTATGCACCTATTGCATGATGCGTAAATCTTATGCTGAAATCTCTAGCATAAGGACTATCTCATGTCATTTGAGCATCACTCAGGATAATCAAATTCCGATATCTTCTGAAGTGCCTGGGGACCTCTGTCATTCAGGAAATAATGACAGAACTATTAGAAGATCAGAAGTACAAAACACTCCATGGTGATTTTATATGGCTTCAACCAGAGACTTAGCTCCTTCATTGGACCATTGCAATTGTAAAATACAGGTCAATATGCTCCATACTTAAAATCATATGGTCCGTGATGGTGACCTAACCATGAGACAGGATATATCTTTGAAATTAAGCAGTCTCAAGAACAGGCAAAATATTAGATTCAAAAGCATTGTCCAGAAAGTGCGTATAAATTGAAAACATTTTCCATTTTCTCTAATTTAAGAGATGAATACCAACAAATATGTATTGGATTTATTGTGAACTATCTTGACTAATAGTTCAGTAACATGATATATCGTCCAAACAGAATCACAGTATTTTTTATATTTTTAGGACCAATTTATAGTATATATTGTCCATGCAACCCTAAACTGTAATATTGCTAGAAAAAAGCAGTGATAATTATATTTCTGACAGCATCAAAAGAACATGAAATTGAGTGAATTTGTTTACATTTTGAAGAGCAGAACTGAATATACTTTTATACATTGAATTGAATATACAAATTAAATCTAATTGAACGTATGAATTCTCTGAATTTAAGGTTTTCAGACTACATAGTATGCATAGCTTAGGCAGAAACTTAGTTCAGAAAGCAGAAATAGCAACTTTGTGTCTCAAGTTTTGGCTACAAGAACAGTGCATTTCCTCACTGTTCATTTAGAACAATGAATTATCTGAAGCCATGTTGAAAACAAGGAGGAAGGAGAAAAACATACATCAAAACCAAAAAGATTTGAAAACATAGTGCATGTTTACAATTATTAATGGATGAAGCAAGCATTAGATAGCCAAACTGAACCTAACATTCACCATCAGCTTTGCTCTGACCTATTACCCAGAAAAAGCTTTTGAGTTTTAAGAGGCCTTGGTGAGCAACTCAGTCTTCGTTCTTGGCAAGAAACATCATCTATTTGGAATTTTTCCCTCTGCCAATGGCAGTGACCGTTTAAAGCCAGCAACTGGCACAGAGCTTTGTTCAGCTTTCATAATCTGTCTGCAGCAGCAATTGACCATAAACAGTCAGCACTGTCCAGTTCAGTTATGTGCCTCCTGAGGCACTTCCTTTTGCTCCATCCAGTGTGCAACACTAACTTTCTTGCTAAACATCCCTCTCAAAAGGTGGATGACTTCTTTTCGTTTCTAGTGGTAGCAAACTCCAAGTATAAGGTATGGTTTTGAATGTCTGTTGCTGTATTCTTTCCTCAGACAGGCAAGAATTCCCAATACTTTTAACTTATGACACTAAATTCCTGAATTCAGAAATGCTTGTGAATTACACTTTTGTCTTCTTCTGAATATAAGTTGCAATTTGTTCAGCTTCAGACTGAAAGAGGAATGCTAAAATAGTGGTCACACAGAATTGTGTATACAAAGGAATATGTATGTTTACAGGTTCTTATTACTTTTAGATTATTTTGTTTTAGAAGTTTGCAAATAATAAGGAAAGCCCACTAGCGCCATGAAATAACTGATGCGCGACGTACCTAAATTTTCATCTCATCCTGCCAACTGTAGACTTTGGATGATAACTTGAGTTAGTTTGTCTTCGTGCTTCATTTCAAAATACTTTGCTACTGCATTCTTTTTTTTTACTTTTGGAAAAGAAAATGTCACATTTTTACACTCATTTTTCCGTCCTTTGATAAGAAAACCACTTTGTTCTAGAAATAAAAACTGTTATCAACAAAACATAATACAAGTTAGGAAAAAAAAAAGCAGAGAGATGACATCACTAAGACTTTGGAGAGGAAGATTTGCCAAATGTATAGGAGCAACCTACACATTTGGCCTAAATGAAAAAAACAATAGAACTCTTCATGCACAGAGAGACGTCTCATTGCTTGCTATGAGATCCTTTCTGATGAGGCAAGGCAAGGTGAGAAGTGAAGTGAGGTGAAGCAAAGTGAAGTGTTCAGTTGGAAGGGACCTTCAGAGATCATCAATTCCAACTGCCTGACCTCTTCAGGACTAACCAAAAGTTAAAGTGTATTATCAAGGGCATTTGCACAAATGCCTCTTGAGCAATGACAGGCAGGGAGCATCGACAATCTAGACAATCTAGAAATCTTGTTCCAGTGTTTGACCATCCTCACCATAAAGAATTTTTTCCTATTTCCAGCATCCAAACATCCACTGGTGCAGCTTTGTGCCATTCCCATGCATCTTGTCATTGGTTCCCAGGGGGAAGAGACTGTTACATCTCTTTTGTTGAACTTAATGCCATTGCTGACTGTCCAGTGCTCCCATGTATCTAGATCTCCCTGCAAAGCTTCTCATCCTTTGAAAGAGTGAATAGTACTTCCCATCATATTACCTTTAAACATATCAGTTGGTGTATAAAAAAGAACTTTAGCTGCATCTGCAGGGAGATCAGTGAAGGCTAACTTACCATCTTAAAAAGTAGAATTAACCTATGCTGAGTTCAGTGTTGCTACCAGAAGTGTGGCTCATTTTGTTAATTAATCAAAGATACAAAAGCCAAAACTAGACAGGAAGAGAAGTTGGGAGACTCCATCTGTGACTGTGAGATTCCTTGCCACTGCTTTACCTACACATGTCCCTGCACTGTCTGCTTCTGGCCAGCATCTCCCAGTACCCAAACTGAGGAATGTCCTTGATTCTATGTCCTCTGTTATTTGACCTTTAGCTCTACATTCCATTTCTCTCAATTTTACCTAAGATATGTCTCCAAGATATTCCCAGGTCCTGGAGTGGGTCAGCCTGTATGATCCTGTGAAATTGAGGCTGGGCTTCTGGAGAAAGAGGAAAACCTCACCTATATTTCTTTTTTCTGTAAGGGAAGCAAAGCAGACAGAGAGACAGTCAGTGTGGGAGGGAGGTTCCTTGGCCTGGACTGAGATTCACTGGGACATAAAAGCTGGAGCTGCTGCCATTGTTCTGAGTCTGGCTTCACCTCTGGCTGAAGCCTCATGAGCGCCTCCCACGCACTCATGAGAACTGGCAGCACTGCAGCCTGGGTGTGAAAATAGGCATGCATCAGAGCTGTCAGTTTTTGTGGGTACTGTTCCCTCACTTTAGGAAGTGAAATGGCTGAGACTGCTGGAACACATTTTCTATCTAGGTCTACCAGTAGAATTTTGGCCTTTCTAGACCCCAAATCATACCATATGGATTCCTGTGGGTCAACACAAAGCATGTCATTTCCGTGCTTCAGAGTAACAGATTCTCTTTCTACTTGTGTGTCCTCAGCATGATTGCAACAACCAGCTCACATCTCAATTACAGACGACAGAGAGAGACTGATAAGCCTGTGAGCTGTGTTATTATGGGATGCAGCCAAGACTTTATAACTATAGATGAATTTACTGAGTTCCTAGTGGATGTAAGTTGAAGTAGCTTCAATGTTCACAGTGATTGAGGGTCCAGCCATTAAAAATGAATTCAGGTGCCAAATGTGGCAACCTAGTGCCCAAAGTGCATTCACTCTTCACATTATTCAGGTAGCCTCATGCCTTACAGAGATGATCATAAAGGGTCCTTGCTTCTTTCATCAGAGTAAATAATAAGAAACATGGTTCTATTATCTCTGATTCAAAAAAAAAAAAAAAAAGTTCATGCATGCTAGGAGATGAACTGAAATAACATCTTTCTGCCATGGAACAAACATCGCTGTGGATTTAAACTAAAAATTTAGAGCTAAAAAGGTTTGGGAATACTTAACAATTCCCTAAACCAAAGCAAAAAGATCTGTTAATAATTCCAAAAATGTTGGTCTGCTGAAAGTTGCAAGAACATCCACGACTTCCTAGCAAAGGAAATGCCACAGATTGTTACCCTTCTGGAAGAAAAAAAGGAAAAAAGAAGAAAAAAAAAAGGAAAAACAATCAAATAACAAAAACAAACAAAAAAAACCATGCATGTGTGTATGAAATAAGTTGTTACCTAGCCTTCTGTGTTTTCTTAAAAATTACGTGCTACACGTCAGTCAATTAAAGTTATATAGAGTTTTTATTCCTTGGGAAAAAATATAGGAGATATTGAAAATCTAGCTCTTATTTTATGTCCATATGTATGTAAACGTATGTTTTTACTTCAGGATTATGTGTGTGTTATTGTTTGATGTTTGTAACACTAATCCAAAAAGGCTGTGACGTAAGTTCTTCTGTTAACTTGCATGCCCTGCAGAATTTGTTCCTGACTATATTTTAATTTCAGTGAGACTCAATGAGAGAACAAAACAAAAAACAAGATATTCTAAGCAGATGGTTGTCACAGACCACATACCACAATTAAGAGCTAGTATACAAGTTTATGCAGCCTGATACAGTATAAACAATTCCTGCATGTAAATGCTGAGTGAAATAAGCCTTGGGTAATTCTTTAGTAAAATAATTCACTTTTATTCTTTCCGTGCTTCTCAAAGTCCTTTTTAACATTTCTAGATAAATAATCAATTGACTGGCAGATGAAGAGTCTCTGCAATGCTGTGACTCCTGTGTTTCTACATTTTAACTAAATATGATAAACAAGTAGTCCATACCCATGGCTACCACAGGCATTCCCTTGGGCTTTATAACAAATTATAGCGTTAGAAGTAAAGTTATGAAGAAAGGAAAGATGCATCAAATGTTCTGAACCGTAGCCTAAAGATGATTTATCATCATTTTCCTTCCCCGCTCACTTTCTGACAGGAATTATCGTAGAAAGAGCCCTATTTGGGTAGTAAAAGTCACATATATTCATGCACAGAAGCAGTCTATGACTTCCAAATGGATGTATGAATTAGTAACTTTGAGGGACTTATCTCATCCTTTCACTCATTGGGAGGCATGTGAACTTTGGTGAAGAGCCATTCTTACAATCCCTTGTCCAGATATTTGAACATCAGTATGAAACACTGTTCTGCCTGTATGGTCTTCCTCTGTTTCTTCTCTCTTCATGTACTACTTTCTCTGTCTTTTATGTTCCATTCCCCATCCAAGCTAATTACTTCACTATCTCGTTTTCTTTAAACTGTTTGTGTTAAATCACAGGGCCTCTTAAAGGCTACTGCTTGTATGTTCTCCAGTGTGCTAAGCACTGACATGCACAATAAAAGATGTGTCAATCAGAGAACTGCCAGTAGCTGTGTATGAAGAAGCATAAAGTGAGTCATCCGCTCAAACAAGTGTCCAACTGGCAGCTATTGCCGTGTGATTCCCATTTAAGAGTAATAGCATATATTGTGATCCTGATCAAATAGTTACTGTTCATGTAAGGAAATAAAGCACTTTGTGCAGATTCACACCAATAAAAGGATGAAATACTTTTTATGACTTGGAAAGAATGAAATGAAAATTTGATTTTCTACGTCTCTGCAATGTGACAAAAGAAAGAAGAGGAAGGATGTTGCTAACTAGCTTAAGGTGTGAAGCTTTGATTTTGTTTAATTGAGATATTACTCAGGGAAAAGGAGTTGAAAGGAACTTTTTGCACAGCAATATAACATGACAACGCTTTCTAGATTTTGTCCCACAGATATGTAAGCACCCATAAAACTGCAGTTTTGCCCTGTAGACATCAGTTTGTACATGATTTCACCTGTATCATTACATTTTTAAAATTTCTTTCTAACATAGTAAATGACAGCTGACTTTCCTGATGTGTGTTCATACATACTGACTTTTATTAACAAATACTTTTATTTTGACAGTTATCAGCTAAGGAAATAGTCTGGGAAATCATCCAGCAGAGCAGACATAGGCTTTTTAAAAGTTAACCTGTTCTGGAATTTGTTTCTTGTATTAACAAATAGCATCTAGCATAAGTATCTTAGTTGCGGGAGGCAAATGGAGGTGGGGAACCTCTTTTCAGTGGTCAGTGGGGACAGGACAAGGGGCAATGGCCTTAAGCTGGAGCACAGGCAGTTCCGCACCAACATGCGGAAGAACTTCTTCACGGTGTGGGTGACGGAGCACTGGAACAGGCTGCCCAGGGAGGTTGTGGAGTCTCCTTCCCTGGAGATCTTCAAGACCCGCCTGGACGCCTACCTGTGCAACCTGCTGTAGGGAACCTGCTCTGGCAGGGGGGTTGGACTCGATGATCTCTTGAGGTCCCTTCCAACCCCTGCAATTCTGTGATTCTGTGATTCTGTGATCTACTAAATCCTGAGCAAAACACTACATAGGTGTGGCTATCTGATGTGCAAGGCTAGTTTTCCAGGTGACCTAACACTCTCCAGGACACATAGTTTGTCTTTCTTATACTCTGCCCCTTTTCCAGGATCTGCCTGATGCCTGGAGCTGAGGCTGCCCTGGTGGGCCCCAGGCCCTGCTCCTCAGGATCCTCCAGAGAGCCCTAAAGGCCTGAAGGCAATTCTAACCAGTGAAATTCAAGACAAACAAATGAATAAAATAAATAAAAGCATTGAGGACTTCGGCTTTTCAATATCCTTAGTAAGGAGATACCACACTGGCCAGTAGACCCATGTCAGCTTTGGCCTTTCTTTTAGAGGGGAAGACACTCTTTGAAGCACAAAACAATGGAATGGTCCAGATTGGAAGGAACCTCAAAAGATCATCAAATTAAGAGCCTCTGTCCACTTGTGTCCTCTTTGTAGCCAGTCTCTCTGAACTGGAATACTTTGATTAGGTTCTCTTCTCCAGCATGAAAAGCTCTAACTTCTTCACTCTTTCCTCATAGAGCAGGCTCTCCATCCTTTTAATCATCTTTCTGGCCATCATTTGGTCTTTCTTCAGCTCGTCCCTATCTTTTTTGAATTGTGGGGACCAGAACAGGACATAACACTCCAGGTGCAGCCTGACAAGCTCTGAGTAGAATGGGATGATCGCATCTCCATCTCTGCTAGCAATGCCTCTGTGGGTGCTGCCCAGGAGCTGATTTGTTTTTACTGTTGCAGTGCACTGTTGGCTCATATTCTGCTCATTGTCCACCAAGATCCACAAGTGCGTTTCAGCAACACTGCTCCTCAGCCATGCAGATCCTAGCCTGTACTTGATTCTTTGGTTATGCCATCCAAGGTGCAGAATCTTGCATTGTCTTTGTTACATTTCATACAATTCTTTCTTGTTCACTCTTCCAGCCTGCCCAGATCTGTCTGATGATTCTCCCTTCTGATGTATCCAACTCAGTACCCAGCTTAGTGTCGTGACCAAACTTGACAAGAGTCCTTTCATTTCCATCATCCAGATTGTTCATAAAGATGTCGAACAGTGTGAGGCGATCACTGAGAGAGTCCGTCTGTGGCAGGCTGCCAGCCTCTTTCCATAGTTCACATCCTTAATTGGTTTCACATCCAGCTGAGCACTGGCTTGTTTCACCTCTGCACACTCAGAAAATATCTCTATGTTCCTCTTGGAACATTCACCCCTATTTCTACTTCTGAATACTGCATCTCCAACCTCAGTGTGGAGCTTCCTGTTCCTCAGTGCTAGTCCAGTGCCTTCTGAAAAGGACTACTCTTGTGATTTGAAGTCCTTGAAGTTCACCAGCTTTTCTGATCAACTTTACACTCCAGCACATTTTCCTGAGAGCTTCCACAGAGAAAATCCGACAAGAAGCCACAATCTGCCACCCTGAAGACCACAGCTGAGACTCTGCTGTCTGTCTTGTGTGCTTCTCTCAGGATCTTAGCTCTACAGTTTCATGGTCGCTGCAGTCAAGGCTGCTGTTACATCCCCATCCTCTTTCTTTCTTGCTTGTGGAGAACAAGTCCAGCATAAAATATTTCATGGTCAGCTCATTAATTATTCGTTGAGAAATTGATGAACTTCAGAAATTTCCTATATCGCTCACCCACAGGACATCAGGGATAGATCTGCAGCTGACAGCTTTTCAGTTTTCCTAAAAAAATAAAAAATAAAAATAAACAACAAACAAACACACAAAATGAAAAGTTTGACTTCATATCAATATTTTTCCACAAAACCTGCAGTATCAATGAAGAAATTATTGAATGAGAGGTTAAGTTTTTTTCTTTTTCAGAACTTTATCTCTGCTTTTTTTTTTCATGTATTGATTTTGATAATTTTAAATAAATCAGAAAAAAATATATAAGAAAGATCCTTTTCAATACAAAAATAATATGTTTTACCTATTCTGATTTTGTAGTAGGCTGATACTTCAACAGACATTCTATTAGATCTCTTATTTTCTCTAAAACCTAAGATCTGATTGTCTATCTTACGGCCTGGCCCATGCATAATTCTCAAGTCTAGCAGTTGGATGAGGAAGTATGGCAGTTTGAGATAACTGTAAGCTCTTCTACACAGCTCAGACTATTTCTGCAGTATATATGGCTTGCTGGAAAATCTTGAGAATGATGTCTGTTGAACCAATCCTTGTAAGATTTTCTCGTCAGCTCAATGACAAAACTTCCTGTGGGATGCATACATCAATTTTTACTCAGCTATAATTCAAGTCTTCAAGTTGAAGGTGCACTGTCATTTTCTGCATCATTGCATAACTCAGACAAATTCATTCTGAGTGCCTCTAAGTAAGGCATATGCTTAAAAGCAGCCATATACATTTATACATGCAATACTAACATTAAGTGTGTTTAGTGACTCCAATTGCTGGAGCAATTGCTGAAATTGAGCATTTCTTCCAAATGCATCACACCCTGCTTCTATCAGGTGCCTGGAATTCGCAGTTCACATATTAGGAACACAGTTATGATTGATAAATAATAATTAAATAAACAGAAGCGATGATCAAGAGAAAAAATGACTAAGAAATGATAGAATTCCTGTTATTTAACCATGTAGTTCATCGACTTGTACAAAGCTATTAATATCCTTATTCAGACCCCAAATTACTTGTCTTCATCTAGGAGCAGAAAGTGGTGTGGTTTGGCAGTAGCACAAGTGTTGCCTGTACACCAAAAGCTGAGTTGTTCATAATTCTGCTTTCATATAATGCTTAGTCTGAGCTTCTGCTGCTAAAACTAAACTGAAAAGCACTGCTAGAATTCCAGGTTATATAATGCTGAGGTTCAAGTAATGCATTTTCAAAATTCACTTTATAAACCAAAAAGGCTGAAGGTAGTAAGAATATAATTGTTTGAAAGGCCTCCATCTCAGATTACAGCGTATTTGACTTCTTCAGCTTGCCTAAGATATTTATTAACTTTCTCAAAGAATATTCCATCAATTCTCATGAATCTCCTGACTGGATTATGTGCTTATATCACACAGATATCCCTTCTAAGTCAGAGTTCCATTGCACTAGGCTCTGAACAGAGATGAGATGGAGCTGCCATTGTAATTTTAGATACTGCAGTGAATCATGCACATTTTAGGCTGGCTGCCCCTTTGCAACAAGCAAACAATGGTTGCCTAATCCACTTGATAACCTAAAAAAAGGGTTACATTCAGTAGCTGAAGCAGAAATAGCTCCAATACTTCTGCTTACTACTCAAGCCTATGCGGTCTTACCACCATTTACAGCTGTTCCTGTAGGAATAAAACAGCAGAAAGGAAAAGTGCAAAAAAGTCTGTGAAGATTGATAATATTTGTTTTTTAATGGAAGAGAGAAAGAGGATTGTGTTGATAATATGGCCTGAAGCATTCTCTGTATGGTACAGTGTTTGCAGCAAGACATAGTTTGTCTGCACTGGCTGGATAAACGTTTTTAGCTGTACATTTCTACCAGTGTTGTTCACAGTGCACGTGATACAGTAGAACTCCAGCCAACAGTTTCACTTGAGCTTATGTTGACTATGCAGCTACAAAATATTGCTACTGCATTGGCTATGTCTTTCGGTGGGACCAGAAGATAAAAGGAGTTATGGGTGCTCAGTGCCTTACTGCAGGTTACAGAGCCCACTATGGGAAAGAGGATTTTTTTCCAGTTGTCTTGATAGGGCATTTACATTTCTGGCTCTCTTACAAGCCTGGTCTAAAATCATGCCTTCCCTCACAGACACATTAGGCATAAAATATCAAATTATGTAGCAAAACATTTTTTATTATTTCCTTGAGGCACTTGTTCATAGCTCCACTGAATTTGTTCCGGGAGCTGCTAGTTCAGAATTTAGCTTGGTAGACCAGTTTTTCATTCATCTACTTCTAATAGTGATTCGTCCGTCTCATTAACTTCAATTAGAAGATTAGCTTTAGAAGCGATGAGTGCTTATCTGGCCAGCTGCAACAAAGCTACTTTAGCAAAATATATATATATATATATATACATATCATGCTTTGTTCAACAAATGCAAAACTAACCCACAATAATGAGCTCTTCTGTTTTTGAGATAATGGTAATAACAGCTGGTTGGCCTCTTTCAAGGTTCCTCTGAGAAAGAATTACCACCTCTTTTATGTCTCAGATCTACTTTTCATCTGCTACAGTAATCTCATTATTTCTTTCAATGTTGTATTTCAGTCTGTGGGCATGAGTGTTCCATTATTTAGTCTTCTGACAATCTTTTCCATCTATGCTTTTGATTTTGTTTTTTTTTTTTTTAACATATTCCCTTAATTTTGATAAACTTACATTTTTTCTGCCGTCACTTTAAAACTGTATTCATCTTAAACGTGATGTGTAAGGATATAAATGAGTTTTATGCTTGTACCTGAGAAATAATTTTCATGCCCTGTATTAAATTAACATATTTAATACAAAAAGCATTATTACTGGATGAAAAATACACCAACCACATGCTTAGGAAAGGGTTACTTTACTGTATCTACTATTTCGTTTATAAAATAACCTCTACATTCCAAAGTTGCTGGCACTATCTAGTAATTCTAAATAAAATAAGGATATAATTATTTTCCCATTTATACTGATTACTTCACTTCTCTCCCTTGATTTCTGAAACACAGATGACAGACACTGACCGGTAGATTTTTCTCCCTATCCGAAGTCAGAGTCACAATGCTGTCTACCCTCACAAATCAAAACAATATGCCTGTCAAGATGTCAAAAAATCATTCACATAACAGCAACAAATAAAATGAGTAAGTTCATGACAGTAAGAAACAATATTTCAGAATATTTTTGAATCTTTTAGTATAAAAAGAAGAAAAAATTGACAGAAAATAACAAAAAAATATAAAACCACAAGATTTTACAGCTAAGAGAAGATTATGAATTTCTCTTATTGAAAATCATGTTTATGTGAAAATAAATTTAAAAATCAAAAGAAAATCTAATTATATTTTGATTGGAACATCTCTGTAAGAGTGAGAAAGTGTCCAGAGCTGTCAGCAGCTGATATTTAAGATTACTCCTGAAACACAATCAACATAGGATTAAGAACCTTCTTGACAACATTTAGAGTTGTTTTGTTCCAGTGTGCGAGTTCCTGAACCATCTTTCTATATCAGAATACCTGCTGTTATCTAGTTAATTACTTTTGTTTTCACATCTTCTTCCAACAGATAGAAGGTGTTGTATTATTTGAATTCATAAGAAACTAGTCTTGAAGTCTCAAAATTCGTCACAAAATATTCTTCCTTTCAGCAATATTACATGATCTAGCAATTACAAAAAACAAAACTCTCTGATAAATTCAATAGAAAACTAAATAGGATTTTGGAAATGCATGATGTAACCTACTCATCCTATTTATTTAATTAAGAGAATAACATTAGTAATTAATAGTAAATTGAGTGCCATGTATACTAAAAGTCTCTTATCCTTGGCTAATGCAGTATGACATCCCCCTGGTATATTTATTTTATTTTAGTTTTGTTTTAGATTGGAAAGTTCTTCATGCAATTCAACTTACTCTGTCCATCTGTAGACCAAAAGTGATGTGGTACTTCAGCTGGTACCCATCATATTCACAGCCTGAAAAGGATGTTTCAACAAATTTCTATTCCAATGGAATTGCTATTAAAATAATGTTAGGTGAAGTAAACTAGTTGGTAATTGCACTCAGTGTAAGTAGAATTACATTACTCACACAAACACTACAGGAGCTAGGCAAGAAAGACAGAGGGAAAAAATGTCTGGAAATGAGAGATTTTCAGAACTCTAAAAGATACTAAAAGATATAGGTACTTGTGTGCCTTTGCATGCCTGCACAACATTTTTAAAAGCTCCTTTGGTCCTCTAAATGCACAAACACATGGGCAAGGCGAAATCAAATGACAGAATTTAAATGCAGGGTTTCTCTTAACATTTTCATTAACCTTCTGTGCCTTCCAGCTTGCTTCTTGGATGCGTATGATGTTGTCACTGCTGAGCTAGGGAAGAAACTCTGAGATACCTACTGATACCAGACACAGCTTCATGTGTTCAGCAGCCCTTCAGGTGCTGGGCTGGTTGAAAAAACTGCTTAAACACAAGCTTAATGCAGCTGCTAAAGCCTGCAGAGGTTTCAGCAAAGATAATTCAGAAACATATCTGCTGTGCTCTGCTCTGCACATCTACATACTCTTCACTCAACCGTGTCTCCTGGTAGTTACGCTCTCATTGTTCATGCACATAATAGAGTCTTGTAACCCAAGCAGCCTATGCAATCTTAATCATGAGAGAAGACACGATGGATCATTTAACATGTAAGGAAACAAGTGTTAGGAAATTAAGAACAGATATTTCTTTTTCTTTCCTCCTTTATTTTGTTTTTAAAATATTTCTAACCTACTAAAAGCAGTAATCTGAAAATGAAGATTCTTCCAATTTGTCTTCTGGAATGTTTCCATATTTTGTCTTTTTGACTTTTGTATGACACTGTTTCTGTGATTACTTTGAGCTGTTTTCATACCTGGGTAGTCCTCTGAATAGTAACATTTTTATTTTTATTGATTTTGTTCTGTTTTACTGAAGGCATCAAGTATATAATAAAGATAATGAAAGTACTACTCAGTCATAAGTCAACAGTAAAAAACTACACTTTTCTTGGTAGTATCTAGAACAAATATCTTTTCCATAAATCCTGAGTTTATTGAAAAAAAAAATAAACTGGAATCTGAGCCCCTTGCAGAAGAGGACTTCAGCATGTCCTGTTGTTAGAAGTGGCCTTTAAAACTCTGCTGTAGTTCTTTTCAAAGTGGTCTAATATATAAGAAGAATGCCACAATTCTGATTGCTAGAAAAACTTTACAAAGCTAAAGTGCATGTAGGTTTTCTGCACTGTTTCCTCTTAAGTTATGTCATAAGTTGTAAATTGCTATATCTCATATTTCCTCTGAAGATAGAAGTGCTCACAGGATGCAATACAAGGGAATTATTGAAGCATGTATGTAGGATATCGATTTGCAAAATTAACTATTTTCTTAGTATGCACTGCAGACTTTACAAACTGATTTACCCAAGCCACATACGTGACTACATCACCAGTAAGCAGGCTGCTAGAAAATGACACTATCAGAGTTAGAGCTGGCTTTCTGAACTGATGATAGTCCATAGAGAACAAAACTTAAGTAAATTTTCTCATGTAGAAATATAAAATGAATGTTATATTTCTTGGATAATTGAGTTTTATCAATTTAAAGTACTCATGACTGAGTAAGAATACAATTTATTTAAGCTTTTAAAAGTGTATGTCTTAAAGTCCTTTTCTCCAGAGAGTGATTGTATGCAAGTGGTGTGCAAAGCCTTTCCTTTTTTCCTAAAGTTCCCTAAGTCTTCAGAACAAAAGTCACAAATACATGCTCACATATCTGTTGAAGGAATTTGATAAGAACCTCTGTAAAGCCATAAATGGAAATAAGTAGTGAAGTCACAGAAAGGTAAGGAGATTAATGCTTTTGTTCGTCCTAGGTCAGAAGCTCTAGATTTTACTCTTAGAAACTGGAAGGTGAAGTGAGCAATGGTTTCATTTTGGTGACCAACAGTAGATGCAGATCAGTACACATTATTTGAAGTTTGAATGCCTTTCTAGACCTTTTTCAGGCTTTGGCTCTTTTTTTTTTTTTCTTATTTCTCCAAAGCTGAGATGAAAATCCAAACAAGATAATATTTTCCCTGAGGTATTTTATTATTTTCCCTACCCTTCTCAATTGATATGTAGTTTGTATAAGAAAATAGAGAAGATTGCAAAAAGACTGCCACCCACACAAGGAGAATTTTCTGAAAAATAAATCTTCTCATCAGATTTATCAGTATAGCTTTAAAAAGTTTCTAGAGTTGAAAAGGGAGTAAAAGAGTCATAATCATGCATTTCATTTGTTTCGATATTCCCATCCACTTAGTAGTGGAGATCTGTCAATGTTTTTACCTTCACAAAATGACAGCGCATTCCTGCATCATTCATGAAGGCGTATTTCTGTCCTGTTCAAGGTTTCAGTCATGTCATTTGTTATTTCTCCTTTCTCATCTGTGTATCTTAAGTGTATTATTCTACAGAAATGACTGAAAAGTTTAGAAAAGAAAATATATACTTTAATAAAAATGTTGATATTTTGTTAGCTTTTCTAATGGGGTTATTTATCCAATTGCTCCAAACTATCTAGTGGAAAAGCAAGTGCCCTTTTGAATAGTCGGTAATATGTGTTCATGTAAATATATATGCATATTTTATATACACGTATACATGTAAGGACATATCTTGTTGAGAACTGACAATACTAAGAATTATTTAGAAATTTTAGAAAGAGTTTGAGAACAGAGAGAGACGCTTAGCATCCACATAGCACCAAAGAAATGTAGCACGCATGAATGGATGTGAATCCTCTGTCATTTAACATCAAATGAAGAGGAACGTATTTAATAGCTATTTCATACATATAATTACTGAAGACATATTTTATAATACACTCATATGAATTACTTTTACATCAGGGCATGTTGCCCTGGTTCCTGCATGTGAGAAACGCTCGATGGCCAATGACAGGCTCAGGCAGAGTATTAGGTGAATGGCCCTTTATTGACACTTTGTGAAGCGGGTGACCTAGCAGAGAGGCACACCAAGCAGAAATGTACAGCAGTTTTTATTCTCCCCCTGCCCTGATTCCTCATTGGTTGAGTACTTCAGGGTTTGCAGCCTACAACCTATCTGATACTGCCAAATGTCCTGCACCTGATTACAACTTGGGTACGATTCTTTCCAATTCTCCTTCCCTCTTGGCTTCATGGTCAGTGTAAGCATTGTCCCTTTTTCTGAGTACAAATTCAGCAAATTCAGGCCTCAGAGTCAGTTAGCTGGTCCTGCTCCTGGTACCCTTCAGAAGCATGGACTCTCTGGCCTTGTTCCCAAGAATTAGCCAAAACTATACTCTGTTTTGATGTGATATGCTGTGTTTAAACTGGCCTTCTTGGTCACGGTGTTCTGTTTACACCATCCTGACATACACAGTATCGTAAATAAGGTATAGCACATTCTGCAGCAAGGAATCCTTCTCCTACAATCTTAGAGAGCAGAACAGCACATATCCAAATGAAGGATACACATACAGAAGAGAAGACGATACAAGTAAAAGCCAATCTTACACTAACTTGGAGGGGGGTCTCTAAGGACACTTTGGGGTCTTGTGGGAGACATTTGGGAGGGTTTCAGTTATGTTCTAGAGTCTTTGGGGAAGGTTAGGGAAATTGGGAGACAGGAAGGAGGATCCTGCGAAAACAACATTCTACTATTTCTTACATTGAAATACAAGAAAGATGGGAAAGGCAGAATAGTGGCAACAATGGTAATGATTCTCAGTACTTGTTTATTTCTGCAGGGATGGATAGTAATATTGACTTGAGAATGTTTGTTCAAAATCTGAAAGCATGCATGATCACAGAGAGGTCCTGAAGAATAATTCTTCCAGGTCACTGAACAGATAGCTTCTTGGTGGCCCAGTAAATGTGATACAGAAAAGAATGGTCTTCTGGACATGGAGATTTATACAATCAGCAGTAGAGAAGAATACAAATATCAAAAACTCTCTACACATACCACACTAATTCTTTTTGCTTCTTTTATCATACAATTCAAACCAGAAAGTGAGGGACTAAGGGAGATACCTTACCTGTTCTTTCACTTGCTTAATCACTTCATAGTCTTTTATTTACCAATGAGGTATCAAGTAAATCAAGAAAAATTGGAAGTAATTTTTTACATATACTTTCATTAATCCTACCTGGTAGATATTTTTTTTTTCATTGAAGGACTAGTTTGGCTTTTATTGTTAGATGAAATATATCCCAGTGCTTCTTGTTAACTCCCATATGAAATTTGGTAGCAAATCATGTCAAGATCTACAATTCCTGCAACCCCATTGCATGGAATATAGCTGCTTGCTGTTGAAAAAGAGTAGGATTTATTCCTGTAAATAGTTTTCTGTAATGTTCAGCTGGAACAGCTGAGAAAATTCAGTACAATGAATTCTGCTATTTCACCTAGTTCTAAAAGTTGAAAATGACAAAACACTATCAAATAGGAGACTGTTTCACTGAATGTAAGTCAGGCTTGATAAATGTACATTTAAAACCAAATAACAAAATTATTTTCCATCATGGACAAAGTTCATTCCTGATATTCAGTTCTCTCATTTCCTTGCATACTCATTATAACTTCAACAGTGATAAAATTTTGTGTACATAAACAGTGAATAATGGGACCCGAATCTAACCTCCACAGATGAATTGACAGCAGAAGGGGAAACTGGATGCATGAACTACAGATGGGCCAAGGCCCAGATGTCTTTGATGGATTTACATCAGGGATAAATAACCAATCTGCTATAATTAAAAATACATCAAAAGCAAAATCTGCAAATGACAGTGTAAAAACTTAGAACACACATACAAATACAGAGAATAAAAAAAAGTTATTTATAGGATTCATTAGTTGATCACAAACACTACACAGTTTGTGTGAATTCATGTCTGAACCAAGTACTATTTGTCAAAAAAGTAGAAATACAAACATTCACAATGAAGAGAATATAAGAAACAGAAAAAGATGGGTATAAAATCAGCCCTCTGGAAAATCTATATCGCATGGTTTTACCAAAAGATACATTTTGAAACCTTCTTTCTCAGGTGTAAAAGTTTCAACAGTGTCAATGTCACTCTTCAATGTAGTTCAAAATAGGTCCTGAATCAACAAAGGCTTTATTTCACAATAAAAACAGAAAAACTAAGGTCACCTAATCACAATAAACATTTCAAAGGTGACATGTATCTGTTTATCACGCAAACAGCTCTCAAAAAAAAAATAATTAAAAAAATGGAGAATTAAAAGGAAAATGATATATATGATATATATTTTATTCATATTGCATATATTTTATTTTATTTATAAATGTATGTATGTATGTATAATCTTTTATGTTGGACAGAAAACCAGAAGATTTTAATTTGTAATTGTAACTGAATTCACAACAAGTTCCTCTAATGAAATGTTTCTTCCGTGAAAGAGGTAGGACAAATTTTAAATTGTCAACAGAGGAAAAAAAGGGTTTTTTTCCCCCTGTAATTCTATAATTAAAAAAAAAAAAAAAAACCCAAATTATTCATTCTTTTAAAAGTAATCAAAAAATCAAAACACCACAGGATCAATCCTAGGACAACTCAGGCCAGCAGGGACATTGTGAGGTTTCCAGCTTCACCTCGTGCCCAGAGCAGGCTCAGCATTGGGTCAGACCTGGTTGCTCAAGGCTATATCTCAAGGGTCTGGAAACCCTCCCTTCCAAGGAGGGAGACAATACTTTCCTGGCCCCTGCCTCCATCCAGCCCAAACCAGTGAAGAGCAGGTGCTGACCTCGTGCCTATTGGCCAAGTCCAATGATTCAGTAGGATTTTTTTCTGAGCAGTTTAATAAGCAGTGAATGTTGCTCCAAACATTCAACATTTTTCTGTGAACTATAACGTGCAAAATAAACTGAGTTATTGGCATGTTAACTTACAGAAAAATGTAATTTTCATGTATAAATAGTATTTGGCTCTCTGCCCCATCTGCTGGCTAGCAGGCCTGCCTTTTCCAGAAGCACAGCCTCTGCAGGAAGCAGTGCTGGCAGTGCCAAGAGGCTGGCAGTGTTGTGTTATTTCCAGGAGCACACCTGCAAATGGCACTGTGTTGACGCTGATGTGCATGTTTTATATCTGATGACTCTGTTTATTTGGGCAGCTGACTGTTCTGGTGGGGACATACAGATACGTTTTTCTAGGCTCTCCCTGTCAGTTCTTTTGTCTAGCCCTCAGGAGTTGTACAGGAAATCCAGAAAAAAGTGGATGTAGAGATAAAAAGTACGTTCTTTTGTCCTTTTTATTACTGATAAATGAACAGAATGGCAATACTTACAAATGCAGATAGCAGCTATTGTCCATGTGCATGAATTAGTAGCAGCTAGCAGCAGCAGCATATCTCAGCTATATTGTTTAAACCTGTGCAACTCCAAAAAATCCTGAAAACTCCAAAAATCCTGAAATCTCCTGCTCATCTCATTAAGCAAGCTCTATTAAAGAACTGAAAAACAATTTAGATTGCTTAGCCTTCTGAACCTGGATGCAACTCTGATCAATTACAACCTTTAACTGTGGGTGCATACCATAGTGAGAAGCCTAATAAACTCAGTTAATAGTCAGGTGGGTCACATTATCTTTTCTATTATAGATAAAATAAAAAATAATGAAAATATCAAAACAAGTTATATACAATATGAAGCAGATACTTTAAGGAACAGGAAAATAAATTATATTTTTGTGTGGAAGCCGAAGACATCAAAGGACCTCAATAAGTCCATTCCCAGAATTAAGGCAAGGAGAATTTTATTTAGCTTCATCTCGAGTTTTTAGTTTCATCCCCAGTCCCCATAATTTTTACAAGAAAAATTATCTTCAGATCAAACTCTCCACCCTTTAAAGCTGATATGCAAATGTCATGTGAGGTAGTTGCACTGATAAGCACAACTCTTTTTCTCTTCCCATTTTTTGATTAGGGACATATTTTTAGCTACTCCATTTTCAGTGAAAACAGGATATTGAGAAGATTGAGAAGGTCAAATGCACAATACTATATAGCTGCATCTGATGTTCCTGAGTTGAGACAGGCATCAACGTGTTCAAGTAGCAAGCGCTCAGCAATGCTTAAAAGATGTGCCCATTTAGGTGGACATAGAAAATTTTATTAAACTAGCTTACAGCATCAGATAAATGGAAATATGACATGTAAAATCAGGAAAATATAATTTTGAAATAAATATGTCTGAAATCTGATGTATTTCAAAAGTATAATAAAGAAATATTAAACTGCAAAAGGATGCAGCCTAAAAGTATTTTTTCCTCAAAATATGCAAGGTAATACTTTTCCGTAGAATTCAGTTATGTGAATCCAAAAAAATCTCAGTTGAGAGCTACAAATGACAACCAGCGCTGGTATAAAGGATATTTGTCATTTGGTCCTTTACCTCTTGCTTCTAGAGCAAATGAGGGCAGCTGAAATACAAAGAAGCAATCCACATAGTATAATGAGTTCAGTTCATGAGAGGGAAATTGATGATTAGGTTTGAAACTGAATGGAAATAATTTCATGATAGCTGAATGAAATTGAAAGGTAACCAGCTGGCAAACAAGTACATCATGATTTTGTGAGCTGTGAATTGATCCACAGATAATTTTTGAAATCAAATTCATTTTTCTAAATTCAAATGCATGTAGAAGCATTCTTACTTGATTTATTTATACTATTCAACATACAATGAGACCATGCATTGTTGAGATGTTATCAATCTCTGGTTAAAACTGCCCAAATCATAATAATCATATCAGAAGTTAAAGAACTAGAGGCGAAGAACAGGAAACTATAATTATACAAGGGAGCAAGTGGCATGTGTCTCAAGTAGTACTGTATTTCATAATGTGCACACATCATACTCAGTTTTGTATCTATCATACTAATAAAGGCTGCATGGAAATTGAAACAATTACAATATGTTTAGAAATTATAATAAAAAATTATCAATAGTTCAGAAAAGATCTTTGTACAAATCTGGCACTATTTGACAACTGTAGATTTGAGATGGGGAAGTTACAGTTAGAAATCCTGCTGTACCATAGTTGTATAATGTTGTTACTCTTCTAAAAGTCATAAAGGTATCAATATTGCACTTTAATTAATATTTAGGTAGTACTGCTACCTTAGAGATAAAAAAAAAAAGCAACCCGTGCTTTTGAGATCAATAGCCATTGCACACCACAGATCAATATTTGTTGATGACTAGCAAGTCTTTACTGAATTATGTAGTTAAGCATAAATGTGACATAATATTGTCAATTATGGAGGGCTGCGACAGTGGACTTTGCTCCCTCCTACACTCATATCCACCTGTATAGTCCTCTCTACTCCACAGTGTTCAAGCCTCATCATCATAAGCCACATTTTTTTAAGTGCATTTATTTTGTATTTCAGGTTCAGCCTTGAAGAACAACGAAAATAGAAACAAAACCAATGAAAGAAAATGAAGGACGGAAGGACGGAAGGAAGGACGGAAGGAAGGACGGAAGGAAGGACGGAAGGAAGGACGGAAGGAAGGAAGGAAGGAAGGAAGGAAGGAAGGAAGGAAGGAAGGAAGGAAGGAAGGAAGGAAGGAAGGAAAAGACAAAATTATCACCAGTCTGTGATGTGCATATTCTATAGTGTTTGATATATCTGGGTCTTGAACTGGTTTGCTTCATAAATACCACATGCAATTAATGCAAAAGCTGCTGAAGTACACCCATGACTCACTAATTCTTCTGATGATTTTAAAAAATGACTTTTTTTCCATACCGAATATCTCAGCTGAATTTTAAAGCCACAGTCTCCTTATATTTTGATATGTCAAACAAACAAAAAACATTACACTGAGAAATGCTACAATAAAATCTGTTTTAACACAATGCATGATTTTGCTTTGAGGTTTTCTACAGCAAAATGTAATTGAAATAAAAAAATAAAAATAGAAGTAAAAATAAAAATGAAATCAGAGTAAAGACTGAGCCTGTATGTGGCCGAGAGAAGTAACCAGAACTGAAGTTAAAAAAGATAATGGTCTTTGTACTTTACAACAGCCACTGTCAGAAGCAAGATACTACAGAAGCAGATTCCAGAATTGTTGCTGTGGTCCTTAATTGCATGATATATCTCATTAATTAGATCTTGTGATACTGTTCTTCTGACTGTCATAAACAGTGAAGGAAAAGTGATTTGAACCACATGTTCTGTTGACAGATGGTATTCCTGGATCATACGTGGTCCTTGTAAAATGCTGGCAATATCTACAGTGTCATGAAGACTTGATTTGAGTCCATCCAAATGACAACAGCATGCTGAACCCAGTAACCACTCAAAATATCAGAACAAAAATGATCTGTCAGATGCTTTTCAGAGGCCAGTAAATGTCCCACCTGAAATTGCAAAATACTGGTAGCCATTAAACAACTGCCTTGTTTGACTCCTAACAAAAATGCTTGTAACTAGAGTACCCACATAGTAAGCAGATGTAGCTACTGTTGCTGTTACCTGTACTTATTTCCTTCTTGGTGTCTAGACTTCGCCATACACTTAGGTACTGATTTGGAGCATGGGAAACTCATCTTCCTTGCCTGCCATCCAGAGCAGATATTGACCCAAGATTTCCCATTCATCTGGAAAATTCCCCAGCTACAGACATATAGCTATTTCTATTCACTGATATCTGATTCACTGAATAATTAATGTTTTATTTCATTTGGAAAAGGTTCAACAGGTGATGTTAGGGAAAAGAAAGTATATTCTACAAAGCTAAGGGACATCCAAATTCAGAGAGCAAAATTTCAACCCCCAAAGTTATATGCTTCCTTGGGTCATAAGTTATGACCAACGGAGGATGAATTTTTTCCTACTTTTAAATTTCACGTAATCCTGAAAACTCATTTCACACTGCATTTTTGCATGTTATGTTCCAGCAGACACCTTTTTTACCTTACATAAACCACTGAGTCTGTTACCTAAGTATCTTGTTTTGTTTACCTTAGCTGCTCATTATTTGACCTTTACTGGGAGAAACAACTGTTGCTTTGTTTCCTTTTCCTTCACTTTTCTTAAATATTTTTTTTTGGCCTTAAGATGAGCAGAAAACTCACAGCATGATTTTTACAGATGTTGGAAATAATCCTGTTCTGTCACTTATCTGTTTTTTCGATACAAAATCTGACTTTGTGTCATGGAATAACTATGTTGTTTTCTGCTTTCCCTGACAGTCCAAAGAAAGAGTATTACATATAAATCATTTTGCTGTTCAGAAGTTTTGAATAAAACATGCTAACCTTGTCATACTAAATGACAGACAGAAATGTCACCATTGTTTACCTGCGACAAATAATCCATATACTTCATGTATAATTCATCTAGTCTTTAAGAATGTTTAACAATATTGAATTTAGATAAATTTCAGCAGGGAGGTGCATCAAACTTCCTTTATCAGTTTGCACATGTGCCTCATCAATTTAAGTCTGCATCTATATCACTCTGCCTCTGCATTAACCCTGACAGGCTTGGAGGTTGCTCTGACTTTACAGCACACAGACACGAATGCTGGTGAAGTTATATCATTTGGTATCCTCTTTACAACCCTGCCTACCCTTCTGAACTCAAGAACCTATAACAAACCAAAGCTATAAATCTGTCACTGTTCCATTAGCTGTGGGGACATGTATCTAGTGGCAGCTTTTCTCAAGGCCTTTGGATTCTGAAAAGGGATTGAAAAACAATTCTAGATAAGATTACAATCCTTTCCAAAACAAGCTTCCAATCCTTTCCAAAACCTTCCTGTCAATCAAACTTAAAAGAGAACAAATCTGAAAACAAAGGATCTTGAGTGGTAGAGGGAAGGGAAAATGTTCAGCAGTAAAATGCACATGCATGCACAGGCATACCCACACATGCTCACACAGAGGCTTGCTGGCATTCCTCAACCTCAGAATTGAGATGTGGGCTCATTAGCTTTTAAAGTACCCCTTTTGTGAAAGGAGCCTGTCCCATACTGTACTTTTCTATCAGATCAGTACAAACACTCAGAAGGCTGTAATATGGTAAGATTAAAAAAACAATGTGATGTGGCTGGACATCTTTCAAACTGTTTTTTTTCATTAAGGATATGCAGTACACTTTTGAGTAAAAGGATTTGCACAATGTAAGTGCAAAAGAAAATTAAATCTGTCTGAAGGTTTTGTGTGGCAATGGCAGACAAATACATTCTCTTTCTCCTATTGCTTTATATGCTTTGTATGATGGCAACAGCAGATATGATCAACATAAAAAACATGAACAGGTTTGTAGAGAGACTGGCAAGTGAAACAGTACTTTTGTTGCAGTAAACAAAGAAGTTTTTCTTAAAATTGTTCTTCCCCATGTTGTTTCTGAACTTGCTATTACCCTGCTACTTCATCATATTCCAACATCCCCGTTACGAAAACTGAAAAAACAAGACAACATTTGCAGAGAGGCAATGTTTGGTGTCCTCACAAATCCTCTCTGTGGAGGAAATCATAGAATCATAGAATCATAGAACGGTTCAGGTTGGAAGGGACCTTAGAGATCATCTTGTTCCAACCCCCCTGCCATGGGCAAGGACACCTCCCACTAGACCAGGTTGCTTAAAGCCCCATCCAGCCTGGCTTTGAACACTTCCAGGGAGGGGGCATCAACGACTTCTCTGGGCAACCTGTTCCAGTGTCTCACCACCCTCGCAGTGAAGAATTAATATATGATATATGATATATTATATTATATGTATATATGTATTAATAAATATAGTCCAAAACGATACATCCAGAAAGTTTTATGTACAGCCCTTCAGACAACATGGACATGGCATTTGCATGAAGTTGTTAGCCTCTTAGAACTCACAGGAAATAAGAAGTGTTGTATTAAACTGTGTTCTGCTGTTACTTAGAAGAGCTAAGGAATATAATGAAAATACAAAGTTTGAATGCATTTTATATCTCCCATGCTTTCACACACACACACACACACACATATACACATACACACACACATGCGTATGCACATACTCAAATAATGTTGCCTTCTGGGATACTGACATGGTGTTTGGCACTACTATCATTCAGAAACAGGACTAGCACAATGTCAGCCTTTCAGTTTTCCCAGAGTCAGCAGCCCACTTTTCCAAACACTTTCCTAAATTATTTGCTACAGCAGATGATCAGTAATGAGAAGATTACGAGTGTGCTTATAGATAAAGAAGTAGAAGCTGTACAATCACTTCCACTGCAGGAAAAAAAAAATAGTTTTTTTTATGAATTTGTACCTTAGCAAAATAATTAAGCAAGTCATAAAAGAGGTTGTTACCATGCCTTCTCTTCGTCACATTTTTCTTTTTTATCTTCTACCCAGGAGTGAACACACCTGCATTTGAAATATAGCTGTAAACTCATTAAAGATTCATTATACTTCTGTTGTGCCACATCTTAGACTGTAAAATAATAACAAGAACAATGGTAACTGAAAATCAGAATAAAGGACCTCAGAGTTATATGAATCCCTTAATACAATCTAGATAATGGAATAATTCAGCTTGACTCAGAAAGTCTTATACACATATAAAGATCAGCCGGATACTCCAGTTTCTCCCAAAAATTTCTATTGATTTGCAGCCAGGATATGTGGATGCTGACAGCAATCCTCATACCTCTAAATTATGGAGCTGGGAACTGCTGAGATTGGCAATTTCAAAATCGGAAGGTGAAAAAGAGAACATTTCTCTGTATAAACTTAGTCAACCTTGCAACTTTTTTCAGGTCTTCTGCAGATACATAGAGATAGAAGATGGTTTGTACAGAATCTGGTCTTTAGTGGCCCTGGATTTCCAGTTTTCTTAGTGCATCAAAGTCCACATTGATGTACATGGTGTACATTTGTATTATCACATTAGTTATGGAAGTAAGTTAATGCTCAATAATACAATTCTGAGCTGGGTGAATTGCTATACTTTCTCATTTAGTAGTCACACACAAGTTTGTAGTCATAGAAATAGTCAAAAAGTCATCAAACACTGAGACAGTAATTTTTTTTTTTTAAGTGATGTGTTCCTCTACAATAAAAAACCTAATATATGGAAAACTAAATTAGACAGTTTTATTACTTCTACTGTTTCACCCCACTTTCTACAACTTGCCCATCTTGAAGTACTTTATCTGCTAGACTTGTCTATTTCTTTTGATGCTTTCTGTAGAAGAAGAATATCAGATATGAAAAGTCAGTTGACCATTGCCAACATCTTTATTTGGTAGAGATGTTTTGGATGAGTTAGATTTCCTTTTTAAAAAGTAATCTTATTCTGGTTCTTCTGCAAGAAACTGGGGACAGCTAACAGCACTAACCTTTCTTCACTGGATCTCTCCCTTAGCAATTTAATAAGGGTAGTAGAAGTTACAAATAACATTGTGTTAATAAATGTTGATTGTAACCTTGGGGTATAATTATTGTCCCCTGAATTTGGGGTGAAATTCTTACATTATTTGCAGTTATTTTACCTTCAAAAATAAAAGTTTGAAATAGACAGAAATTTTTTTGATTAATTTTCATGGATTGGGGACCAAATCCTTTCTGCCAATGCAATATAATCACTGCATTCTTGAAAATTAGATCTCCTTGTACAGGAACATCGTGTAAAATATTTACACATGGAAAATTAACATCAAGAATATTAATACAAGCAAACAATGAATAGATAGCTGAATCAAACATAAGGAAAGTACTGACTCAAATACTATTGAATCATTCACTTTGCATTTTAGTAAGGTCTAGACCTTGTAACTGCGTAGTTCATTTTTCTTCTTGAATTTTTTTAAAAACATCTGGTCTGATAAAAACAAAGTAGAAAATGGAAGACTTTTTTCAGTAGTATGTTTAGGAATATACACACATACTTAAAGACGTTGTATTTTCAGTAAATAATATTATGAATTTAAAAAGAAATCTTCCTTTCTCATGGAGATATAGCTCATAGTAACGCTGTATCACTTCCAGTTCAGAGATCAGAGATGTATATATTGAGGGAGATACATACTTTCTTGGCCATAGAAGAGAATAAAGCAATTTTTTTTTGTTTGTTTGTTTGTTTGTTTTTGTTTTTTGTCTTTATCACATTATTCAGCAGTTTGCATGGAAAAAAGCAAAAACAAATTAGCAAGCATTCTCTTAAAGATGTTAGTGGAAAAGGGGCAAAGAGAAACAAGAAATGAGAATAATTACTGTTCTGCATTCACCTTTCAGACATAACAACTCAGAGATCTCAAAACTTCTCTAGCATGTGAGGATCAACACAAGAAATTAATCTGAGGAAAATCATCTTGTGCCATTTCTCCAGCAGGAGCAATACGTATGGGACTGCACTGCAGAAAAGCATCAAGGAAAAGGAGAGAAAGGAGCTGTGACATGTAAAGGGTACAGCAAAGATCTTGTGCAGGGGTGAACAACAGATCTTCAGACTGATCCTAAACTAATGGATTTTCAGTTAAGGGCATGTTTTGTGCAGCGGCAACCCGGAGAACTGGAAGAGGGGTACCACACAAGCTTCTCCATGGCCATCTCCTAACATGCGTACATTTTATTTTTTTTCTTTTTTGAACTATATAAATCTACACTGAAAGGCAAATTTATTTCTGTTTATCACGTGAATATTAATGTATTTTCCTCCAAAGGTTGCCTGGCTTTTGAGCCTACTAGCTGAACAACTCTGTCTGGATATTCTTGACAAGATTTACCTTATCATCTCAAGGCGCTATCAAATACTATTTTTTCAGCGTGGGAAGGGAATGGGTCAGGGAGAACTATTGCCTTTTACTAGGTGAAATGATAACTAAAAATTCCTTACTGTAGTTAAGCAATTCTCAGCCAGATTAATTTTTAATTCTGTAATTTCACAAAGGGCAGCTCTTAAAAGTATTTTTTCTGTTTCCTAAAACACATAAAATTTTAAAATGTCACGATCTTTGATCAAATAATCATAATTACCACAAAGGTATGACTTCTGATCTTGGTTCAAATCCAAATAGCTCGGTAAGTAATGGTTGTATAAAGAATAACTGATATCTAGTCTTTCAGAGTACATACAGAGATGGTTAAAATGGTAATATTGATGCTAGATTTCACTAATTTACAGATAATAGTATACATTTATACAATACATAATGCACATACCCCCAAACGCAACAAGAAAACAAATGCACAGACATCTCTTGTCTACTTCTTACACACGTACACTTCTCCTTTCTTCTAGCAAACAGAGCTCCTTCTTAGCTGTCTATTTTTAAGGTGGGATTGTGTTCCCTATACCTACTCTGAGCAGCAACTTCTTAAGGTGTTTTCAGATTGGTTTCAGTAGTTTCTTTTGCACAGATGGACTTATCTTAAATGAAGTCAATGGGATCTCGTCGCCAAAACTAACAAACATAGCTCCATTTGTAACAGTCAAGCTTTTCACAGCCATACTGGAGCTTTATTACTAATCTAATAACAAAAGACATCTTCTGCTATCTCCATCATCCTAAGGCTAGCAAAAGCAACATCCTAGGTACGGATGAATAAGCAGTTGCACCTGATGCTAACTGAATAGCTGAGATTAATACTGAAAAGCAAGGGTATAATTATTTTTATACACATTTTCTATGTTAGGTATTATAAATGTATATATTGAAGTCATTATTAAATGATGAATTGTCTATGCAGTCTCTCAAAACAATGGTATTTTGAAATTCCGCACCAGCAGGGAAAGCAATAGTGAGAACCTACTACTCACCAATGGTTTTAAATTTTAGTTGGTATAGTTACAACAAAGCAATAGGAGAAGAAAAAGTAAGTTAGTTGATAGTAAGGGTTAAAACTGGGTTAGTAATTAGTTTATTTGTGATCTTAGTCATCATTAGAAAAAGATGCTCTGGGGACATTGCAAATTTTTTATGTTTTCACTCCACACTTAATTTGGGAGAACAAAAGAAAGAAAAACAGGATGTGCTATCTTTGTTCTGTTAAATTTTGAAAAATATTCAAGGATGAAATTTGCAGTATTTCCTTCTTCTTTTACATGCTTCTTCCTTCGCTTCCTTCCAGCCATATACTCTCACACTTTCTTCAAAGTAGCTATACCAACCAAGAGGCAAAGAGCTGCTGAAAAGTAATCTACAGGAAGGAAATATACATACTTTAAATAGATTTGATTTGATTGGTGAAATTATAGGGCTAGCACTGCAGTTTAACAAGCTGTAAAACTCAAGAGAGAGGTGAAAATCCTGGAATCTTGGACCCTAGAGGTAAGAGAGAGTCTGGGGAATTAAAGGCTTCCTCTTTGGCTGAGGAGGAGATGGCATCTAGGCAAAATCAATGCACAAAAATCCATGGGCCCCAATGAGATTCATCCACACGTGAGAGGGAGTTGTCAGAGGTGATGGCTGAACTGCTGTCTATCATATGTCATTTTAGTGAGGTTCTCACACATATCAGAGGCTTACACCAAGGATGCCTTGCTGTGGAGTGAGAAACCACGGATAAGCCCTGCAGAAAGAGCCCCACTTCTGCTATCTCTAGAAATGGGGGGTGCTCACTAGAGGCAGAATGGTGAGCACTTGAAGACCAGCTAAGACTGTGGCTCTGGAAAAAGCGTATGCACCATCCATGCCGGAGAGGAGAGATTCTTCCACCCAAACAGAGTTGCCAAAGGGAGAAGCGGCAGCGCAGACCCCAGGCTGTTGGAAGTGCATAGGCCTTTCTCCTGGAGCAGAGGGTGGTACCAAACTAGTCTGCATAAAATATGCCCAGGTGGAGAACCTCTTGTGGAAGGTGGCTGAGCTACAGGAGACAGTCAAGAGGCTGTGTAGTATCATGGACACAGAAATGGAGATAGATATCTGGATTCGAGTACAGCCTGCGCTGAATCCTCAGCCAGTGGCCAAGCAGCCCCAAACTCCCCCACTGGCACATCCAGTTAGAACAGAAGCCAATAGTGGTGAGAAATGCCAGATTGCCAGGAAAAGGACTAGCAAGAGGAAGAAACCTCCCTCGGGGCCTGAGCTGCCACAGCAGCAACGCTTCACGGCTGTACAGGGAGAGGAGAAAAAAGAATCTGCAGCAGGTAAGTCCTCAGACCTGAGTAAGGCAGCCAAACCAGCTCCCTATTAAATAACAACTTCTGCAAGTAAGAGAAAGCAGCAAGTGATAGTGGTGGGTGACTTTCTTCTGAGAGAGTCTCTCTTCTCTATATCTAGAGAGGTCTGCTGCTTACCTGAGGCCCACATCAGAGATGAGACAAAGAGATTGCCGGACCTTGTACAACGCGCTGACTACTATCCTCTACTGCTGTTTCATCTAGGCACCAGTGACACAGCTGTAAGCAATCTGAAAAATATCAAGAGGGACTACAAGGCCCTGGGAGCAGTGGCGAAGGACTCAGGAGCACAGGTAGTCTCTTCATCAATCCTCTCAGTTAAAGGGAGAGAGAGTAAAGGGGAGGGAAAAAAAAGAGAAAATCAATAAATGGTTAAGGAAGTGGTGTCACAGACAATGTTTGATTATTTGTACCATGGAACTCACTTTGAGAAACCTAGTCTTCTGGAGGCTGATGGGGTCCAGCTTTCAGAGAAGAGGAAGGATATATTTGGCAATAAGCTTTCCAACTCAGTCAGGAGGGCTTCAAACTAAAGATGCTGGAGGAGGGCATCCTCAATGAATCTCACTTTGAGGCCGATGATACTAACGGATGCCTGGGCCTGGAATGGGATCACAGGCCAGGAAGAGAGTACCTGAACTGAAGAACAAGAGAACTCCAATTGGTAAATCAGCCTCAGAGGGGACCCAGCTTAAATGCCTGTACACTAACACACGGAGCACAGGGAACAAACAGGCAGAGCTACAGGTCTGTGCATGCCTACAGGGCTATGATGTCATTAGTATTACTGAGACATGGTGGGATGGCTCTCATGACTGGAGCGTAGGCATAGATACATATAAACTCTTCAGGAAAGACAGGCAGGGGAAAAGGGAAGGGGGTGTTGCCCTCTGTATCAGTGACCAGCTGGAGTCTTTGGATGTCCTCCTGGGGCTGGATGAGGAGGTGCCAGAAAGCTTGTGGGTCAAGGTTAAAGGGAAGATGAGGGAAGGAGACATCATAATGGGAGTCTCCTACAGGCTGCCCAACCAGAAAGACCAAGTGGATGAGGCCCTCTGCAAACAGATAGAAACAGTTTCACATTTGCAAGCTCTGGTCCTCATGGGGGACTTTAACCACCCCGATATCTGTTGGGAGGACAATATAGCAGGGCATCAGCAATTGAAGAGGCTCCTGGAATGCATTGATGATAACTTCCTCTTCAAACTGGTACAGGAACCCACAAGAAAAGGTGTTATGCTGGAGCTGATCCTCACCAACAAGGAGGGACTGCAAAGCTCAAGGACAGCCTTGGCTGAAGTCATCATGAAATGACAGAGTTCAAGATCCTTAGGGCATCAAAGAGGGTGCCCAACAAACTCACTGCTCTGGACTTCAAGAGAGCAGAGTTTGACCTCTTCAGGGATCTGCTTGGCAGGGTGTCATGGGACAAAGTCCTAGAGGGAAGCAGACCCAGGGAAGCTGATCAGTATTCAAGGACCATCTCCTCCAAGGCCAGGAGCAAAGCATTCCAAAAAAGAGGAAAGCATTTCTAAAAAGAGGGCAAGAATGTCTATGGAAGATGTGGGCCCTCTCCGAAAGGTAACTGGAGACTTGGTCACGAGGGATGTGGAGAAGGTTGAGGTGCTCAATGGCTTCTTTGCCTCAGTCTTCACTGGCAAGGGCTCTATCTACACTGCCCAAGATGCAGAAAGAGAAGGTAAGAGCTGAGAGAAGGATGGTCCACCCACTGTAAGTGAAGATCAGGTTGGAGACCATCTAAAGAACCTGAAGATGTACAGGTCCATGGGACCTGATGAGATTCATCCACAGGTCCTGAGGAAACTGGCAGATGAAGTTGCCAAGCTAATATCCATCGTATTTGAAATGTCATAGCAGTCTGATGAAGTTCCCACTGACTGGAAAAGGGGGGACATAATCCTCTTTTTAAAGTCAAGTGCGAGATCCTGCACCTGGGTCGGGGCAATCCCAAGCACAAATACAGGCTGGGCATAGAATGGCTTGAGAGCAACCCTGAGGAGAAAGATTTGGGTGTTGAGAAACTCAACATGAGTCAGCAATGTTTGCTTGAGTGATGTGGTTGACACACCTGTGGGACATTATGCCTAGAGAAGGCTCCAGCAGTGGGCCCAGGAGAACCTCATGAGGGTCAATAAAGCCAAGTGCAACATCTCTCACCTGGGTCGTGGAAAGCCCTGCTATCTGTACAAGCTGGGGGACAGAAGGACTGAGCACAGTCCTGTCGAGAAGGACTCGGGAGTACTGGTGGATGGCAAGCTGGACACGAGCAAGCCATGTGCCCTCGCAGACCACAAAGCCCTCCGTCTCCTGGGCTGCATCAAAAGAAGCGTGGCCAGCAGGTCCCGGGAAGCGAGCCTGCCCCTCCACTCTGCGCTGCACTGGTGAGACCTCACATGGGGTACTGCGTCCAGATGTGGAGTGCTCTGTACAGGATCAACATGGTTCTATTGGAGCGTGCCCAGAGCAGTGCCCCAGAAATGATGCAAGGGATGGAAGACCAATGTCAGTGGCATACACTACCCAGGGTGTTGTCTATTACATGGTTGTCCCATTGTGACTGCCTTTTGCCATTTTTTGTCCTCCCTCCTGCCTGTACTCATGTCCCTTAACCCATCCTTACCACTGCTGAACATTTTACTTGTTCTTTGCTTGGCATGGCTCTTCAGAGTGATTCTGACTTAACTTGTGAAAACCATACCATCTCAGGGATTGTTCTGCACAGTTAAGTTAAATTTAAAGTGATGAGCAATCAAATCACAAAAACGAGACTGGTAATTTTGTGTTAGGCATTAAGCTGTTGAGGACATTCTCCTCTCAGTCTTGACCCTACCCATGTACAAACTTGCCTGATAACACAATTAAATGTTGATATTGCATCTGTTTCATGTACATAGCACACCTTTGAAATATACACTTATTTTATTTCTATAACACATAGAATATAATTTTTGAGAGCTCTTCATTACAAAAATTACATTCTGTGAGAAAGAATTTTGGAGATTAAATGATAACACTGTCCTTCAGGATCTGAAATGTTGGAACTTTATCCACAGCGAAGTTAGCCTTTTCACATGACTCTGATTTAACAACACAGTGAACTCTAATGTTTCTCCTAGAGTCTAGATAAGATATTATGTATGTCATTATGTGCATATATGTAAAAATAACTTTATACATATAAGTATGTATTTTATATATAACATTATATGTAACATAACACAAATACGATTTTATACGTAACTAACGAAAATCTGCTTTGTCTTGCAGCATATAAAAACAATCAGTTGTGTCACTTTCTTGGTGTTCAGCATTTAGAAATAGAATCATTGGATAAGTGAATGATCATTGGTTTACTAATGTTAATTTCCAGTTTTTTTCAATGATTAAACCGAACATGCTATAGGTTTTTTTAATGTGTTCACTGGAAAGTAATAAAAACTTACCTCGAATGTAACTTGAAGGGAAAAGAAAAAGCATCAGAATTTTCTGCTGTATAATAATGAAAGATGTGCTTTCACTCTAGTTGACAATTATCCTTTTCAATGTAGTGGAATGTAATGAAATGATACCAAGTTCAAAAGCAGTCAGACCGAATTATACTACAATATTTTTTAGCTGTTGTACATCTCTATCTCAATAATGTGACTGTGATGCTTAGAAGTGAAAGAGTTTACAAAATATATAAGTAAATAAAAATCACTATGATGATACATCTAACTCACTACCTCGTAATGGTATTATTTTGAACCTACTTTCAAAGTGGAAAATATAATTATAGGAAAGCAATAGTTTCCCCATAATAACCCAGTCTTGATATCTCAGATGCAAGGTACTGAGACATGAAAGCTAGCAGAGTGTGTTGGAAACTCACATTTAACAGATAGATTTTTTTGCAAATAATATTTCTGTGAAGGCCAGCTGAATCACAAATGCACAATCACTGTAATTCTGAGTGGCCTGCTTGCCACAGCAGTTTTAATAACACAGATCAATTTTGCATTACCTCCTTTAGACAGTGAGAGCTTGTAGAGGGAGGTCATAAAACTTTTAGAGGCCTAAGAATGTAAATTGCAGCAAAGAATGAATCCTCAATTTGTGAACAGGTCCTTGAAAGAAGTTTTTCTGAGAAGGCAGTGGTAAGTATTTCCTCTGTTGCATACTCCATAAAAATTTCATTTTCATTTCCTTTGCAGATTTTGCATTCTCTTTAGTATTTGAGATTCTAATACGTAATGCCAAATGTTACTAAAAATACTGCACAATAATATATACAGTTTACAATTAATCTTCCATGTACCACAAAGAGGTAAAAATAAAGACAATGTTCCAGTTTAATAATAGATGATCATGCCAGCAGATAATTCAAGAAAATTAAAAAGATGTTGGCAAAATGTATATAATAACCCCATGCACCACAACGACTGGATTCTTTTGGATCAGACATTAATAGAAAGATTATTTATTTAGTTTTATTCCATACTTCTTTATTGTGTGACAAAGTTTATCTTGAATACTAAAAACGTCAAAAATTTCCCAACAATTCTGGCATCAAATTTAATAACCTTTGCAGTTAAGCATGCTATGGTCATTGAGCTCCTAACTAAGAACTCCATTTGAAGCTTAGTACCTTGCAGACATCTTTGCCTTCCTGAAAAAGCGTGCATTATGAAGTCAGAACAAAGACTTCAAGGTCAAGAGCATCAAGGAATTCAAGAACGGGAAAGCTATAGAGTTTGCAAATTGTTTGTTGATGTGTATCTATCACAGTATTTGGTATATTTACTGAAAAACTGAAGGAGTAAATTGGGCTAGATGGAGACAAGTATGGCTTCCGGCACTTGCTAACATAATATGTGTGACCACTGTCACTAAGTCAACACTGAAACTTTTGTAATAAAAAGTGACACCCAGGGAAAAGTGTGCTATGAAATAACAACTATAAAAAGCCACTGTTTAATCATAATCACCCAGAAGGCTGAAGGTGTTGTACATATCACAGAAATACCTCTAAGAAGGAGCTATGAAATAAGGTAGGGAATTGATAATGTTGGCAAATGAAATCATCAGGACAAACATGCAATGCAACATACATTTTTATTCAAGCAGAGATTGGACACACAGACACACAGGGACTGCTCCAAAATAAACGCCTCCTATTTTTTTATGTTGGCCCACAACATCAGAGGCAGATGTTGGTGGTATGGTAGAAGAGACTGGACCTTCATACAAATATTCCATTCCATTTTGTTACTGTGTGACAGATGGCAGCAGAGGGGCAGTCTGACACAATGGCGTCTGACAGGGAAGTGTGGATAAAGCAAGGGGTGGAACTGAATTCCACCAAGTGGGAAAAAATGGCACCCACTGATATTCATTGATGCTTGCTGGATATTGATGGAGACCAAACAGTGGATGTGAGCACAGTGAGGGGTGGTGGTGCACTTCAGCAGTAGTGACAGTGGTCACCTCTGCTTGTGTAGACTGTTATGAGCATGACATGCAGCTCTTACTCATGGCTGGCAAAAATGCAGAGCTCATAGTTGTGACTGTGTTAAAAAGAGTGCTTTGTAGCTGAGAATTTGCTCTATCCAATAGTGTTCTTGGGCTCATGGTATCTGTTGTAGTTTCCATGGAAATAAGTAGGAGGCATTACTTCCAAAGCAACATGCATATATTTATATCTGACAACTGAGTAGTCTATTCTACTTAACCACTACTAGAAAGCTATGTTATTAAATCAAAAAGCAGAGAAACAGTAGTCCAGAATTCAACAAGACTCAAGTGGCTAAACAGCAAATAGGAATCCTATACACAAATACTTTTTGGAATTATGTCTTTGCAGAAGGTTTTGGTGTTACAGAATCACAAAATAAGTGAGTTTAGAAGGGAATTCTTGATATTATCCTGTCCAGCTCACCTCTTTTTCATACATTCAATTGTAGTTGTAATATACTTCTTCATTAATGTCTGAGCTGTTTCAATCCATCCCATGCAAAGCAAATAGTTCTCTCCCATCACCATGTGTCTATGACTCAGGAGAAAAACAATGAACAATATACAATTCAGGTTGAACAGCATTTTTTAAGCTCTGAAGGTCTCATTTAAACATAAGTTAATGTCATACGTTGAGTTTACGTTACTGACCTCTTCTGCATTTTGTATGTTGAAATGACATTTATATTTCTTGCCATATTTATATTATACGTTTTTTTTTTCCACAGACACTCAATAAAATTCAGGACTTTTAGCCACAACTTGGCCTTAGAAATGACAGATGATCTGGGGATCTTATCAGTGTCTGTAAATATCTAATGTGTGGGAGTCAAAGGGATGTGGCCAGACTATTCCCAGTGGTGTGTGGGGACAGGACAAGGGAAAATGGCCACAAACTGGAGCATAGGAAGTTCTGCACAAATATGCGTAAGAACTTCTCTCAGTGGGGGTGGCGGAGCACTGGAACAAGCTGCCCAGGGAGGTTGTGGAGTCTCATTCTCTGGAGATATTCAAGACCTGTCTGGATGCCTACCTGTACAAACTGCACTAGGGAGCCTGCTTTGGCAGGGGGGTTGGACTTGATGATCTCTAGAAGTCCCTTCCAACCCCTGCAATTCTGTGATGAAATTAGACACAGTAAATACTGGGAATGCACTGGATTCATAAATGTAGGAGACAGAACATGAATTCTCTCCATATCAACATCAATGATTTTTGCTTTCTTTCAAATTTGGAAGGCATTTAATCTTACCAATGTAATAAAGATAACAGCTATTTGATGAAATAATCAGATTCTACTCTTGGATCTAAGGGGACATAGTGTAACAATTTTGCTCACCTTTCTGCCTTCAGCTCTTCCAGTTGCTTCCGTTGATTACTACCTCCAGCTCAGCTCTCCACACCGTAATTCCAGACTTGCACCTAAATAATTTATACACACATGCTATGCTGATTTTCTTCCTGAGGCAATGATTCTGACAGTAGGAGTATTCTCATAGTTGGATAATGGTTGATGGAGTAAAAGGTCATATGTCTTTTGAGTGTCTTTGACTCAGTAGTTTCTATTATTTTTCTGTGCTTCAGGGAAGATAGGATGAATTTGCCTCGCTGGTTATCACAGCTTTCTCACCATGAGTTACCTAATCTGTGGATGATGCACACTACAGTGCAGTTAACAAGTGTAGAGGTATCAGTGCAAGCAAGAAAATAAATTAACTAAAGTTCAAATTGTGTGAGCATGGAAAGTCTTAATGCAAAAAGAGAAAAATAAAAACCTGACCCTTAATAATTATAACTAATGATTGCAATGAATGTTTTACCTAAGAGGGAAAAGGTCGAAAGACTACTTAGCATGTGAGAAGAGAGAAAAAATGGTTTAATAAGCTAACAGTTTTACAACTTAGATTTTCACAGGTCTCCATGCAGTTGTAGTTTCTTTAAGAATACTTTATTCTGGACTATACATTGTAAGCACATACACTTTTACCTACATATTGTGTCTTGCTCTGCATTCCTTAGTTTTTGTAGGTCTTGTCAGTAATTTAAACAAATAAAATGCAAGTTCATATCTGATATCCCATAGCTGGAGTGATGTCTCCTGGTATGCATGAAATGCTCTACTATAACAGATCTGCTTACCATCTAGCAAGATCATATAGTTTTGACAATAGCTTCTGAATTCTGGTCTGTAATGCACCATTCAGAAAAGGCCATTTCTTCTTTCATTTAAACCTTTTCAAAAAAAAATGAAATACAGTGTCAGTGTCTTCTATCATTCATATAGTTTAGCACAGTTATACATAAAAACCTTTTCTCTCTTAAGACCTAATTCTACATCAATTTTCAAACAACTTTCTGTTGTGCTATATACAACTATTTAAGAAAAGAAATTATTAATAAATAGACTCATAAAAAATTAGAGGAAAGTTAACGATGTAATTGAACCATTCTGCATCTCTTATACATGAAAAAAAAACACAGAAAGAAAGAAATAAAAAACAGCACAGTATTTCATGTATTTAAGTAACTCAAACATTTTATGAAGTCAGAGGCAGAATTCTACCTGAATATGTTGAATCCATGTTATGAGTCTGTACGTGCATCACAGTGTTAAATTTGGAGTGGTATATTTGCCACTGTTTGACTTTGCTAGGTGTCCTTTACTAGTTAGTTTCCCGCCTCAGCTAGTGCATCTCAATCTTACTCAAAATCTGTGTGAGAAAATAAATTGCTTCATCTATAGTAAAAGAATTATATAACAATAATATAATTAATATAGTAAAAGAAGTGTTTCAGTAAGATTGCTACTTTTTGTGCAGAGACTATATACATGGAACTCTGTATTGTTAGAGCTCTATTTCTTATGAAGTGAAAATTGACATCTCCATAATAATTTGCTAATACAAAGATGCTGAAATGAGTTTTTTTACTCTTTTTGTACACGCTGTAGTGTCAGACAGATAGATTTAGAGTAAGGGCGCATTCCACTTCTACTCTTAAAGTTTCTGCTTGCATTTAGTCAGATGATTGAAAGAAAGGGAATAGATTAATTTGAATAAGAATGAATGAAGAATGCTTCTATGGAAGGACACACAAAAGGAATATGAAACCCAGAAGGAGAGGCTGTTAAGAGGAATGGAGAGAACTTGAAGATGGTTAAAAAAAAAAAAAGAGAGAGAAAAAAAGAGAAGATTTGATGAGGTTAGATGAAGAAAAAGGAGTAAGGAAGCTATAATATAACGGCTACAAACTGAAAGAGGGTAGATTTGGACTAGATATAAGGAAGAAGTTCTTCACTGTGAGGGTGGTGAGACATTGGAACAGGATGCCCAGAGAAGTCGTTGATGCCCCCTCCCTGGAAGTATTCAAAGCCAGACTGGATGGAGCTCTGTGCAATCTGGTCTAGAGTGAGGTGTCCTTGCCCATGGCAGGGGGGTTGGAACAAGATGATCTCTAAGGTCCCTACCAACCTGAACCATTCTATGATTCTATATGATTCTATATGCCACCAAGATGCATCTATTGGTACCAGATTGACTCTGGCTAATGTTCACTTCCCACTGAGTTTCCTTACTGATCTTATCAAAATGCAGTTAGTGAGAAAGCAGATTGAAATAAGAGAAATCAGCTCTCACTTCTATTTCCATTCAAAAATCTTGGGGGTTTAGGCAGAGAATACTATAGCTTGTCTACTACACTTACATGATTCCACATACTGAATTCTCTGCAGCTGTACTGTAGAGAAGGAGCTAGTACTAATTGGGAGCAGTGGAGAAACAGCTGCAAAATACAATTAAAAATTGCACTGGTTTCATCCCCTCTACACTATACATGATTTTTTAAGTTTTGTTTTATTTGTTTTTTCACCTAGCTTGTGCTAGCATCCAACACTCCTGTTAAGGGTTGGCTTAAAGAAATAGCAAGCAATTCTTACCTATCTGTACATTATAAAACAACAGATTCAGCAAAGTAGAATATATTTTAAAAGTGTAAGGAGGAACATACTCTACACAGGATTACAAATTATTTTAAAAAGTCTCCTATGTTTACAGCTTGTCATTAAGTATTCCAGCGAAGACCTGGACTTTCCCCATGTCCCCGCACCTTATCACTGAGTTCAAATGTTAAAATTCCAGAAATGGTTTTGTTACGGATTCACTTGGATAGCAACAGAAAAGCAGAGGAAGAGAAAGGAGACAAGAGAAAATAATTATTATACAAAGCTAAAGTATTGCTACTAGATTTTTATCACATCTGTGAACCTTGTCATCTACCTCCCTCAGATTTATGAACATTCTCATTTCATGCTTAATTAGCAGAAATTCTGAAATCACCTGTGTGAGTCATCAAGACATTGCAAATTGAGATAACTGAGAAAGCTTTCATTTTTAGATTTTTTTGGCAAATGTGGACACATCTTCAACAGGCTGATTAACGTTGTCTGCATATAAAATGAGTGTCTAGTATATAAGAATAGATAAAATTTGAGGTGTCTTCCATATACTGCCGGAGAGAGTACTGTCATACCTGAAATAACAACTGAAAAAATCATAATTTTCTCAAAAATACAGGAATGGTAGTTCAGTTTAAAAACACACAAACAAAAAAATTAAAATTATCAATCTGAGGTTTGTTGGTTTTTAATATAGTTGGATCACAAATAAACACCCTTAAAGAAGTAGGGGAGACTATGCTGAGCAGGGATTTTCAGTGCTTAAAAACCTTCTTTCACTTCCTGTAAAAGTAAGCCAGGAAGACCGTTTTTTAACTGTAGCAACAAAAGAGAGAGTCAGAATCCTCTCTTTCATCCACTAGAGATTTCAAGCAGAAAACTAACTTACCAAGATTTTGTTGTCTAATGGACTATCTGAAAAGCATGAGCTATTGCCTGAGCTGCAACCATCAAAGAAAACCAAACTAAAACACCAAAGGAAAAGAGACAGTATCATATCGACATAGTTTAAGGTATCTTTATTAATGGGCATACAGAAATGCACAAAGAAATTAATCTATCTGTGCAGATTTCTTGGAAGAAGTAAGTGTTCTACATACAATCTAAATTAAGCCTGTATTCCTCATAAGCTGAAAAGCCTAGAGTGTAAAACAAAGTGAAAAGGAACTAGAAAATGTGCTCTCCTTTTACAGAACATACTCCCGATTTTTCTCTACATATTTCCAGTTTAGACATCTCAATGTACTCCGGCCCATCTGTAAACATCCAGAACGATTTTTTATATAATCACTGGCATTAAGACTGTTTAAGGAAAAACAGCACTAGAAATAAATCCCAGGAGCACAGTCTGCTAAAGTAATACTCAAAGATTCAAAGTCTATTTCTTAGATTATAATTACCACTGTACAAGTAATTGCTTAAATAATTGCTATCCAACCAAAGATGGACTAGCCTAAGGCAAAAGCAAAATGTACCCTACTGAGTATACTTAAAAAGTGAAGGACTGAACACTGTTTGACTGACATGCAGCCCCATGGAAAGAGCAACCTGTCAGATAAGCAATGACCCACAGTTATCACAGGCTTTTATGAGTAAATAGTTTCAGAATATGTCCAGTTTATTTCCAGAATTGCTATAATACAACCATTGCATGAAGCACTAAAGCACTGCTGTCTGATTATATGGGCATGAAGTTTAGGCACATAGCTACAACAATGGAACAGAAAACTACCTGAAACAAGCAAAAGGACTCCCAGCACAAATGAGGTCTGTGCTAGCAGCAAATAACACCTTGTGCAGTATAACTTTTTTTCCTAAAGAAAATGATTTTGTTTCCCCAATATTCAAATACATTATGTTTATATGCTCCTAAAAACAAAACAAAGATACTTTATGTCCTAGAGTTTGGCAAAAGCAGTGTCATAAAAATAATAAGAGCAAAAGCCAGTCTTCAGAAACAATCTAAGTCCCTAGAAAGCACAGTTTAATTCTTTAAAGCACAAAGTGGATGATTCTCTGGGTGACAGTCCATTTCTTATTCTTAAACACACTTGTGGATTTCCCTGCTCTATTTGAAATACATTTCCTCTTCCCTTCC
>WBMW01001888.1:543477-685459 GCA_013396635.1 Penelope pileata | reverse complement strand
TCTGTTAGAAACTAGGACAATTCTGTATCTTAGACTCCAGTGAACTACATAATTTACAAAGAGAAGAAAAAGTACAAATTTCTAAAAATGTCGCATGAAAACAAGTAAACAGTGTTTCTGATCAACTGATGGTTTTTTGTATTTTTGGTCGCTGTAAGAATTTCAATTACTGATTAACTGTAGTTTAATGAGGCCAAATAATGGATTGATTACAGATATAATGATATATTCTCTTCAAATCTCTGAAGTCTGGAGCAGTGAGGTAAGTATTAAAGTACATTTCATCTAACACTTCTGGTTCTTAATTATAAGATTTACAGGGAATAGAGTGCTATTAATACAAGTTTTCCTACCCACATTGGAAAACATTGCTTTGTCTTTAGCAGATGGTGTTTAATTCTTCACCGTGAGGGTGGTGAGACACTGGAACAGGTTGCCCAGAGAAGTTGTGGATGCCCCCTCCCTGGAAGTATTCAAAGCCAGGCTGGATGGAGCTTTGGGCAACCTGGTCTAGTGGGCGGTGTCCTTGCCCATGACAGGGGGGTTGGAACAAGATGATCTCTAAGGTCCCTTCCAACCTGAACCATTCTATGATTCTATGATTCTAATTTTATCATTGCTCTGTAAAGTTTTAAATTTTTTTAATCTTCAAAAGAGAGTTCTTGCAGAAAGCCTAATGCAGCAAACTGCTCAGCTTTAAAAGAAGGACCAGTGAATGATATGGAAGTTGTCACATTTTCCATACTATTTGCACATGAACTGTATCCCAAGCACTTCCATCTACCAGTTTCCAGTGTTTCCCATTTGTGAAGATACTTAAGATTTGCTACTGTCCTATTTTTTAAAAGTTAACTTGCTTCGTTCCTGTTGCTGAGAATTAATTTTATCATACAAACATATGTTTAGACACAACTACTATAATTATACTTATCAATATCAATTTATTTGTTATGATGTATTTCTAGAGTAGGGACTCTAGAAAAGAGACTGGTGAGCAAGATGTAGTTTAGTTGTATGCTAATTTGTAGATGGTATTCTTCATATGAAACGTGCACAGATAACCCAGAATTACTTAGTGACTTTATCAGATGTGTTCAAGGATGAAAAACTCAGACCAAAAACCTATTTTCAGTCTCCAGCTCAGACCCCAACAGATGAAGCAGATGAAGATAAAAACTATAAAAAAGCAGAAGTTGAATAAACACCATCTAGTAAGTTGTAGAATGATCCACATAATAAAGGAAGGGGGAAGGAAAAAAAAAGAAAACATGGGGAAAGAAAAAAACAAAAAAACCCTAGGCCAGCATTTGGTAGAGCTTTCTATCTTCTTGCTTGGTAAGAGGAAAGCAAAATGAAAGAACAAAACAAGCCTACATGAAAGACACATTCTATCAAGTACTGTAGCAGAAACTATTTCCAATGAAATTGTTTTGCATGTCTACAGAAATAAAATGTTTATATTTTGGAAGTGTTTTTCTTCTGTTTAAGGTGAGTTCTTACTTTTCCCATGCTTACTTTTCTAACACTACGATGCAGTGTGAAATAAACTGACAGGTTGTTTTACAATTTTTTTTATAGTAGAAGGCTAAATTATTTTTCTTATAAGCATAGATTTCTCTGTTGAGAAATGCTGACAGTTCATGTGTAGAATAACTTATTACCTCTGACCTCTAACTGTCTATGGATTATCAAATGAAATAAACAAGATAATTATGGGCAAGTGTACTGTCAACCAGTTTGAAGAGCTAAACTATGCAAAAAGATTAATTTTATTACATTATATTATTTTTCTTCAAGATTATATAAAAAAAAAATCCAATGTGCTAGTGATTTGATGTGCACAAGATCACCTGTCAAAGAACTTCAGTCCATGATCAAGGCAACTAAAGAAGCAGAAAACAATCTGAAGTTGAGTGCCTAAAATGTATAAGAGATAACCAGATGAACCGTGCAATTTCTCAGATGATGGTACAGAAGTGGAGAAAACTGTCTGTGACTTGGAAAATTCAAGGTAACTGGCAGATGCGCTGTTGAGGTCATAAAAATCATTCTTCATGAAAAATTTAAATTCATAGCATACATTCTAGAACTGGAGAGAAGACTGAAACAACAACAAAAGTTTATATCATGTGATGCACTTTTTATGGGTTGGACACAGAATTCTTGAAGGCTGATATAAATAAACTCAGAGCCTTTAAAATATTCTTCTGTAGAAAACTCACTGATAACTATTTGAATGGACTATCTGAATGTTAAGATACTAAATTGAGATTTGCCAGGAAAAGATTACAATGTTAGCTAAAAAGAAAGCATGTAAATATATCATAATAACAATCTCATAGGAAGCCTTACAATTTACAGATATTTCCAGGAAAGCCTGAAGTAGAAACAGAGGAAGGAGGAAAAGAAACTGCACTGATAGCTTGACATATTGAGATACATTGCAGTGGAACCTGAAGGTAGTGAGACTGAAGATACTGAAAATAGATTGAAAGCAGTGATCAATATCCATCCTATGGAAAACAATCTCTAAACATATCAGCAAATCCCAGTATTATTACAGGTAACACATTACAATCTGTACCCAAAAAAAATTACTTCAAAGCTTCTTCCTTGGGCATCTTATTGGCATCTAGATCCCTGTAAAATAAGACAAATAAAGGAATGTATATGTATGTAAATATAAAACTCAATGTCCTAAGAGCTTCTATTTTGTCCTGTAAAATTTGCAGGAGCTTAGCAAGAAATAATTGAAACCTCCTTTCATTTAATGCATGTATTTAGCATAGGTATATAGGACAAGAATAATAGGCTCCTTATCAGTCAACTATTTTAACATTAAAGTGAGTTAACAGGTTATGGCAATGAAATATCACCCTTATTTAGTTGTCTTTAAAACTCTACAGGTCTTTGCTACAAAAATATCTCCTTAATACTTCTTCATATAAAAGTCAAAATGTTTAGCAATAACCTAGATCATTTTAGATTAGTAAATATCATCAAGAAAACTTTATCAAAAAGCTGCTTTAAGAATTGTGTAGAAGAAAATGCTGCATCACATACATATTTGATTATGCCACTATTAACCATTTATTCCAAAACTGTAGTTTACAATGAGGTTTCACTAATGGAAATTGTTTTCTTCTGTTCTCCCCACAAAAGTTGAACAGCCTTTTTTTGCATAGTATCTTGTAATGAAGAGTAAGGTATATACCAGAGGAAGATAAGTGGAGGATGGAAAAGCTTAACCTACTTATAATATATAGAAATTATCACATCAAAAGTGTTCATGAGTTCATCTCTTGTGACATCTTATCTCCCAGAAAATGTTCTGTAACTCCCAAAATGTGATTTCCAAGTGTACTATGCAAGCAACCTGGAATTCAAAGGAGATTTCAGACATGTTGTCAGATCGAGATTCTCTCTATTTGTGATTTCTGTGTGAAAAGAATATTTTGGTCAAAGCATCCCTGCATTCAAGGGCTCAACATGCCTAAAGCATTTGATCAATCTACCCACAAGAAAAGTTGTTTTCTCTGTCAAGTTTGGCATGACTTGGTTTTGAATACCTTACAATGGCAGTAAATCACATTCAATTAAGCACATTTACTGCCATATTTTTTTCCATCCAATGATTTTTGATGATACCATATTTGATCCTTTTATCACTTTGAACAAGATGGAAAGACCTCAACTTTGATTCAGGCACTGCACATGTTTTCTGCAAGGCTAGTCTAACAGGAACACAATAAAAGTGCATATGGATGTCTTCAACACAAGAGGTAGTCTGCCATGTTTTGGGTTGAGCAAAATAACAATTTGATTTTGTTCCACACAAAGCCAAAATCAGGGCTGATTTTGGTTATAAACCCTTGACTTACAAGATGGAACCTTTTTTTATTGATTTCTTCCAACTTCACAGAAGTTGAAATGACATAATTTTAAGACAGTTATCTTGACTTTCTCGTTGACATCTTGCTTACTCTTTCAGTAAAGGGTGTGCTTTTCTAGTAAATTCACAGAATTGTTTATTAAGATAAATCTGAATTACCAAAGTGGTGAAAATGTTTTTCTCATCTTGAACAGAAAACCATATATTTATATTCTAGGTAATATTTTCCAGGTGAATTTAAGAATTTAAGCCAGTTCCATTCAATTCAGTTACTTCCACTCTGATAGGTCAGGTGAAACCTTCAGTAATAATCTTAGAATAGCTATGAAGGATGAGCTGAAAGTAATGCCTCCTGTTTTATTATGTTGGCCCACAATGTCAGAGGCAGATGTTGGTGGTGTGGCAGTAGAGACTGAACTTTCCCACCAATATTCCACTGCATTTTGTTGCTGTGCGACAGATGGCAGCAGAGGGGCAGTCTGACACAATGGTGTCTGACATGGGAGTGCAGATGAAGCAAAGTGCTGTGATTTACTTCCTTCATGAGGAAGAAAGCTCAACCACTGACATACACTGTTGCTTGCTGAACGTTGACGGTGACCAAACAGTGGATGTTAGCACAGCGTGGTGGGGGGTGATGCATTTCAGCAGTGGCGACAGTGACAGTGTGTCATCTCCGCTGGTGCAGATTTTTATGAGTGTGGCATGAAGGTGCATGCAAAAAACAGTATCTTGTAGCTGAGAATTTTCTCTATCAAATGGTGTTATTGTGCTCTTTGTATCTGTTGTAGTTTCCATGGAAATAAGTAGGAGACATTACTTTCAGAGTGACATACATAGGTCCCTAAACTTATTTTCAAATACTGCGTGTGCATGAAACTACATAAAATTAAACCTCCTTCTTACAGGATGTGCATACATGTTCTCCCCAATACTTTCATTTCTAGGATTAAGAATTGATAAGTAAATCTGGTAGCTTTGCAGTAAAGATTTTTACAGTATCAGAGGATACTGAAAGTCACTATATGTGAAGTGACTTGGGTAAGGGATGACTTAATCTAATTCAAAGTAAGCATCTACAACTAGAAGTACAGTGCAGCTTTACTGCTTTTCAGGTATCAGTCACCAGCAGAGCAACATATCTTTGGCTAAATCACAATTAACAATCTATTATTTCTCTCTGTGGTAAACTTCAAAGTCAGTAGATCACAGATGTTTCAGTGTAGGTCATCATCTGACAGCTAAATTTTGGGCTCTGTAAATGAGTCTGTTTCAATTTAGTTTTCTTACATCCTAATTATTTCTTATATCTAGCATACTCCCTTGAAATGGAAATTTCTCTGACAATCATAGACTAAATCTCTTCAGCGATCTTATATGAACACACATAAAAACCAAAGGATAAAACAAAAATAATGTGGCAAGATGCCAAAGTAGACTATGCACAAAATTTTCTCTTCTTTTTATTTCTACATGCGCAATCCTCATCACCAGTTATTGACAATCCCTTAAAAAACACCAGCCACTGAAGTAAACCAGTGGGTAGGCTTCACTATCTGTAGATCCAGAGGCAGAGGGGCTGCTGGGTTGAAGAGGGTTGTCCGTAAGGACAAAAAGATGGCAAAATACTGGGAGCAAAGACTCCAGTGTAAGGCAAGTTTTTTCTTGTACTGCCTTTATCTGTACTACTCAATTACATTTCTTTCTAAATACTCGTTCATGTTTGTTATGCAAATTATAAACACAATTTACAATATATACAATATACTACACGTATCTTAAATGTTGACTAACAATGAAAGGGTTAAATATATAAAAATACATTAATGCAGCTGTACCAGCAAAAAGTAGTCCTAATTTGACATTTCTTTCTCATATCTTTTGACCGCGTCATGAATTCATATTTTGTCTAGGAAAATGTTTCCGATATCACATATCCATCCATTTTATTTCACCATACAAATATGCTAAGTAGGTATCTTGTCTATTTTCCATAGCACTTTCACTAAGGAGGAACAAATATAATGAAAGTTTACTATTTAAGACAGTTAAAGGTTTGTCCAGAGTGACCTCATCTAAGCAAGAACTTTTAACACCCCTGTTGAGAAATTTGTGATGTTGTGTTTAAGATGCTATATTCGCTTGGTGCTGTCTTTGCAAAGCTCCATTTAGAGCTTTTATTTTACGATTATCAGAATTTCAACAATTCTCAAATTATTCATGAATAACTTAAGTTGTATATCTTTGTGTCACTGTTAATTTTTAGTATTTCTTCCGCTTTGTTCTCATGTTATATTTTTGTACAATGAAGTGCTACATGTACTAAACACTGTACAATATCGGCAGCAGCTGAGGCTCATAAAGAGCATAATATCTGTGGCTACAGAAAATGGTGTAAATGGACAAGCTCAGAATCTCTTTATTGGGTCATGCTTAAATGTGTACTGAAATACTGGCATCAGTGTAATGAAACGTTAAATCTCTATTCAAATAAGTTCAACTTACCTTTTCGAGGACAGGTTTTCTGTGTCTGTTTCAGTACAGGTTTCTAAAATTCTTTTATGAATCCCATTCATTTAGAATTGATTAACAATCTTTTTCCCCCAATACTGATCCACAACACTTTTTTCTTTAGATTTATATTGTAAATAAAGTAGTAGGAACTGATCTGTCTTTGGAAATGTTTACTTAGCTAAGCTTGGACTAGAATTTTTGTTCTGTGATCTCACTCAGATTTTCAAACTAAGTGTGCCCAGGACAAATGTGGTCTGAGAAGTGCATTCAGAATGGACTGATATTGCAGAAAGACGGAGAGACAACTCCGCCTTCCTCTCCTTGCCATGAAATATCTCACTCTTTAGCACGTTAAACTTTCTGAAACAAGACTCTGACCAGTGATCCTTATTATGTTGAATATTTTAATCTCAAAAATGTTGTTTCTATGAATTGAAATGGATGAGGGGGGGAGAGGGTACAGAGGTTTTGAAAAATATTATCTGGAATAACTTTTTCTACTGGAAAAGAAGTACTGCTGTTCAGAAGTACTGCTTCTGTGCTTAACAGATGTTACATATTCATTACATCCCAGGATGGATGATGATTCCTGAGATTCCTCAGCACTGCAACCCAAAGGATAAAGCCAAAATACATCCCATAGTGGAGAACAGAGACATGAGGCAGCTGAACTGCAATTTTTAGCACTTGAATCTTCTTTATACAATATTTCAAATGACAAGATATTTCTGATTTCAATGTATTTTTACATTATTATTTTCAAGCATATTCTATTTTGACAACAACAACAAAAGTCCATAGAAGAAAGAGAAAAGAAATATCATTGTATTAAAACCTAAATTTGGTGTCCAAGATTTCTCATAAAAAATCATTCAATCAATCTAGATGGCAGAATGATGGGACCAGATTTTTTTCCTGTTTCAAATCTTATGTTCTTGACTAGAACTCACAAACAAGCCGTATTTCTGTTCTACTGGGCTCTTAATCCTAAACCAAAACTAACAGCTAAGCCCTTGATGTTATATAAATCTGGGAATGTGTCCTCAATATGACTTTTCATAACAATCAGTAAACTTGTGTTATCCAAAATATATAAATTCTTCTGATAGCAGCATGTCTTCTTGAAGGTCTATAAAGCTGGTTCACAGGGGTTTACAACTACAGTGTCTGAATAGGTAAACAATTTTTTTTTCTTTTTTGGACAAAGAAATACTGAGTTTAATTAGTTGCTATTTGTAGAATTCATGGCACAATCTCTAAAAATGAATTAATATTTACATAACTTCAGATATATTTGTTAATTCTGTTTCATATAGATTAAAGCAGTTTAATCGTTTGTTTACATAGAAGTAAAAGCACAAACAAACTCAGAAATCTCTAAGAAGGCTTGTAGATAAATTGCGTAGAACAAGTGACCGTATAGCTTTGGATTTGATAAAGGCCCTTATCTCTCTTGTAAGATGTCACTTATTTGCAGGATCTGCAACTTAGGAGACTCAAATCAAAATTACAGCCAGGCACAAGAGATTGTCAGCTATGTTTTCAAAGAATTCCACCAGCCTTCTGGGAATGAGAAAGAATACAGGATAACTTAGCTGACCTGCATCATTAATTGTGAGTTGTTACATCCAACAGTTTGTCAAAAAGTTTTCGTCTTAATATTGTTAAGAAAAATATTGAATAACATCATCAGAACAGGCTTATGATTAGACTGAAACTTAAAGAGAGTTTTTCTGAGTAACGATATTTGCAAAAAATGACAACAAATCTTTGTGCCATAATTCAAAGTGAAAGGATATTAGAAGAGTGAAAAATATGATCTGAAATGCTGAAGTGTGCCTATATGAAATATAAATGTTTTTGGAAGATTCTTATTCTTTGGAAAAAGTTTCTTCTAGTTTATGAGATATAAAGGAAGTGGGGCCAAAAAATATATTTCAGTCTACCTTTGATAACACTTCAGTGTCTTATGGAAGATTCATGCTCTGATCTTCCACCAAAAAAAACAAAAAACAAAGCAAAACAAACCACTAACTCCCCAAAAAACCAAGAAACTATAACAAAAATAAGAATCATGCCTCCCTGATTTTCTCTTTCCTTTCTTCCACCCACCATTTTAGTTTGATAAATAGTTATCTAACTGTTAATTGAAAAATCTTTCAATTCTGACTTCTTTTTTCACTCTTATTGTCCCCCATCTGAAGGGTGGACATCTGTAGGTCCCTTATCTGTGAAGCAGATTCTTCCTCTAATATACATGTTACAAATTGATCAAAAATATTTTATCTGTCAGCTAGTGATGCTGCAGTACACAATTTACCATGTCTCATTTTTTTGTCTAAAGAAAATGCTACGAACAACTAAATAAATAAAAAAATAAAGTTTCTATTGTTAAAATGACTGTCCACAGCTTTGAGCAGAAAAATACTGATGAGAACCAGGAGATAGCTTTTGTTACAAGGAGATTTTTTTGAAATTATACATTGCTACAGGTATATGTCTCCTCGGAGTTACTGTATTATAATATTTGGGAGCTTGTGTATACAAATAATACAGTTACATTTAAGATCCTTTGCAATTCATCATCTGCAATTTCCTCCTCATCTGTCAGTAACGAGACATGTATCTAGTACTGCTCAGTAAAAGGGAAGGCTCAATTTCACCAAAATCAATATTGTCATTCTATTGTGATTGCATGATAAATTGAATGAATGATCAAATATGATGAAATCTTGACTCTTTCTGTCTTCAGGTAGTATTAAACGAGTTACAGACTTTTTTGATTTTATTTTTTCTATATTTTTGCACACTACACAATTAGCCTAAAGTTAATGGTATAATAAAAAGTTGGACTTACTTTAATTTGATGTCACTTCAAAAAGAATATTGCCCTTGAATTCTTTTTTCTCTCCTCTAAAATTTATTTCAATAAAAATTGCAGGAAAATTTTGTGATCTTAAAATTTTATTATTTCCACTGTGGAATAATGCATTGATAAGGAATCAGCTGGGAAGTGATTTTTTTTTCCTAATTCTGCATAAACACACATATATACTTGTGAATATACTAATACTGATTTTTAACTTTACTGTGCATTACCAACCTAGTCTATAACTCAAGCATTGCTTACTCATGTTCCTTTTCTAGTCTGTTACAAAGTCCTCTTCTTGCATCAGTGCAAGCGTCGCAGACAATTGATGAACAATAAAACCGACAGGGTGGAAGAGTAAATGCCCAGTAGTTTTTTCACATAGACAGTCCTACAAGTTTTTTTTTTACTGATAATTTCCCTTTGGCCTCTACTTTCTGCAAAATTAATGATTTTATGTCTTAAAATATTAAAATCTCCCACCAGCCTCGTGCATTTTGAATGTGCATGCCATAATCTGTCATCATGTAAGGACAAAAGGTAAACTAAGAATATGGCATTCATAAAAGATAGTTCCCTTCATATCATAAATTGGCTCACACAGATTGCATTGTTCTAATTTCTTTTCTCACAGCTGGAAGGAAAAAGTATATTTACCATGCTTCAGAAAAGTAGGACAGATCTGTCCTTGTGTACGTAAAGACATCAAGGCCATGAGGTTTTCTAATCTGATGTAGTTCAGTCTTCTTTATGGAACCTAGCAGTAGTCTTATCTAGAAAATGCCATTCTGAGATTAATTAGTTCTGGCATGGTGATTACATCAACAGACAACATGGCTTTGTATGAGCTGTACGAGGTGCTGCTTTGTAGTGTAAGCTCTCACAGAGCTCGGAACCTGCTTCTTAGTATTATCTGACAGAGAAAGAGAAAAACCTCTGTTAGCTGATATCTTTTTTTCAGTTTCATTAACGTAGCAGGAACTTTCAATAGAAGCTGATGGTGGCATTATTGCTGCCTCATCAGACAGTTGGCCTAGTTATAAGAAGAAGTAATTATGGACAAAGTACAGCATGAATACACTAGCCTTGGACATAACTGAATCTATACTGTTAGCCAGGCAGTAATCCTGAATGTGAGATGCAGACAGTGGATGAAATTCTGATGGCCCAGAAAGAAAACTTCTAAGAAATAAGGAACAGAAAATGAGACACAGGATAAGGAGTTTGACTGAGGCGTGCTATCACATCTCATCCTCAGTATACAACAGTGACTAAAAATAAATCCCCTTGTCACCAATGACAACCACCAAAAGGTGGTAAGCTGCAGTTTCTCCAGGAAATCTATTCTCTTTTTCCTATTCTTCTTTATGTCTTACTTATATTCTCGCTATAAAACTACACATATTGCTCACAGCAAGCATGACTAGAGATGCAAGCGAAGGTCTAAAAATTTTATTTTATTTTATTTTATCATGGAAACAAAAATGGAGAACATTGACATAAAAGAATAGTGTTTATTTTTGTGTTAGTATCAGGAACATTTCCATCCCAGAACCTCAGAGCATTTAAACATCCCTCAGCCTCACAGAGAAAAAAAAAAAAAAAAAGAAATAGGGAAAATAGGAAATAGGAAAAATAAGAAAGGAATTATGGAACATTTAGTTTTGTCCTTATGGGAAGTTGGTGCTTATATCTTTCATTTCAAAATTGTTGTATATCAAAGTCGTGTATTTAACCTGCTTACTCCTCCTTATCCACAGGATTTAATCACATGTTCATAGCCACAGTAGCAGGGTAAATTCTTTATGGCTACAGTATATTCTCATACACTCCTGATATTAGAGTGCAGAAATCTTACCTTGATTCTTAGCTCCATTTGGAAAAAGGTCTGTGAGAAATCAGCACTACCTTCTTAGAATTTAGGACGATCATTTATGGTTACTTAATTTTTCTTTCTATTAGGATTTTTGTATGCCACACTTCAGGGTGTCATTTAGTTCTAAATATTCCTTGGGAAGTTGCTTTCTATACTATTTTCATATTGCAACATCTTAATTATCTTTCCTGATATTTATTCAGAATTATGAATGATGATAAAATTTATTATATTATTTCTTTGTCTCTTTTGAGTTCAAGTCCTCTGAGCAATCTCAGAAGGAAAATTATAGGCCAAAGTATTCCCTGACCCAGTGAATCTTTTTTGAAATGCTAAAGTTTAAACCTGTGCTGTTTAACCTGGTTTCCCTCAAACCTTGTTTTCCTTCAAGCAATAGCTGACTCTTAGTAGCAAATGATAAAAATTACTTTCTCCTGAAAAGGAAAAGCAAAAAATCCTATTAAATGTTCTTAAATAGTTGGGCAATAATGGCTTTCTTATCCTAGCTCATAGCATCCCACTTTCTTGGCAGAATATGTATGAAAACTTATAATTGAAAAGGGTTATATAGTAATTCTTGGGTAGGTAGTAAAAATTTTTCCAGATACCTTAATAAAATGAGGAAAACTATGATAATCTTTTGTTAACATTACAGCTAGGATGGGCTAGACTCCATTATCACAGTGGATATAAGTAAAAGAATGGATATGGATTTATTGCCCTTAAAAATATGGATGAATAGAGGTGCATAAATGCACTATAAAAAATAAAACAACTTCATACAATAATGCTGTTTACCCTATATATGTATGCCTTACATATGTATACATGATGCATGTTCCCTTTTTTCCCTAGAGAGGAAGTTGTAAATAAACAAAGTCCTGAAAGGTTTATGCACCTTATTCGTGAGATGAAAACACAAAAGTATGTGCTAAAAGAGAGTAGAATAACAGTAAGTGGATAACAGTATACTAATAAGTAACTTAATCCTCAAAAGAAAAAAATCAATTTAAAATTGAACTACAATATTAAAAATTGTCAACTATCTTTTCCCAAAAAATCTGTTGCAAGAAAAATAATTTTCATTTATAGACTAGCTCTAAGACAAAAAACTTGAAAGTTCTTAATCAAAAGATTTTTTCTTTTTCTTATATAAACAACTAAGCAATTCAGCTACTATTGTTTCACAGAAACTTAATAAAAAGATAACATCGATGTCAGCTCCTGCTCACTCTATTCAAAATGAATTTCTATGATGCTTTTAACTTCGTGTCTGATTCAAGATTGAAATACAACAAAGGCAGCCCTTATATACAGGAAAATAACGGCACTCAGAAATCTTTTTTATGGCCTTTAGTAATACAATCCTTTTCACACACTTTTCCTTGGCAAATGACAACACATATATGATCTCAGCTCTCTCAAGGTAAAGGACTCAATGGTGAAATCAAAACCCATCAGTAGACATCTACTAAATAATAGTAATAAATTCAATACAATTGCATCCATAAATCTTTCATCTGCTAAACTCCCTGTAGCTGAAACAGTTGAAATAATTGTTATGGAAATATTTTATGGTATTTCTGTCATGCAATATGAAAATAGTTAAATACACAATAAAAAGATTTATCTGGTTGACTAAGATGATAGCTGTAAAGCTGAAACAGTGCATGAAATGCAAGCAGACTGGAAACTCCTGGAGGATTAGGTCTGTACATACAATACCAGTATGAGCAGAAGCACTTATGAATATGTTCTCTTATATTTCCAACATGAGGTATCTACAAAACCTGAGCGTCATTCTGAATTCTATCATGAGTAAAAATTTCTTTCTGTGAATTTCTTCTTTTCTGCCTTCTCCCAGTGCTTGTGTCATTAATGCCTTTTGCAGACAAAGGTGGGTTGTAATAGCCTGCTGGATCCTTGCACCCACAGTTTCCATGGCAGGATTGGGCTCTGTTTTTTCTCACCCTTTAGCTACTATTTTAAGAATTCATATGATAGTAATCCAGCTCTCCAAAAATCTGTCAAAGCAGATAGTTACAAATTGTTATTGCAGTAGCATGTTAGTTTGACTGATAAAATCGCTTTCTTCTCTTTTTCTAACAGTGAGAACTAGACTCCATACTTGTTGACCATAAGGACAATTGTGCCCCTATGTGATGATTGTGATCAAAGATTTATATTTTGAACAGCAAGAACTAGCATGACTTTGGATCCCTGAAATTGTAACATTTTAGATACATTATTTATGTGCAGCTTTATAAGCAGTTCCTAGAATGACAAATCTGAAGGATTTAGGCAATCAAGTTCCAAACAATGAGGGTTTTAGGCAGCTAGCATACTTTACTCGTGTCTAAATAAAATGTTTATTGCTTTCTAATAGCAGATAAATTAACAAAAATATATTCCTTCCATTGACATCAAAGTATAAAGGAATATATGTCTTGCTGCAAATAACTACTGATTCTTTCTCATTTTGTTTATTGACTGGATAGGAGATATTGTTAGAAAGAGGCAGAGAACTTCATTTCTTTATTCCCATTTCTCTATTGATTACAATGGAATAATAGTATTAAATATATGCTCTCCTTTAGCTTCTGTTGCAAGATCTTCTGAATACTGGTTAAGTAGAATTTGAAGGTTTTGTTCATGAAAATAGCAGTAAGTTGGATTTAGTATTTTATTACTTCTGAGATACGATATAGTCTTCTTTTTGTTTTCTGAGGCATTATTCCAATTTATTCAGCAGATCACAGTGAATTTTTGTATTACCCACAAAAAAATACGTCAGAATCAATTTCAAGAAATGTAGTCTCTACCTTTTGAGTTGTCTCTAAGGTGGCTACTTTCCTTACGCGATCCCAGATAGATCATAACAGTTCAGGAATCACCAAAGTAGAGCAAGCAGTCAACAGAAATGAAACACCATCTTGCACTGATTTCAGCCATGGAAATAATTGATAACAAGGTCATGAGATAATGCAAAGAGGCCTTGAGAGCTAGGAGCTCTGGGGAATAGCTCACTGCATCTGTGGTTTCACCAAAAGAAACCAATTTATACTGTCTAGGAATATTAGTACAATATCAAAAAAATGCTGGAGTGGGAATTCAGAAATGATAGAGCATTGGCGAAAGTGTGATATGCGTGAATAAATCCACAGGATATAATAAAATAAAAGCAGATAGCCAATAACATTTACTTATTTTAAAATCTAAATAGCTAAAAGACATTACTAAACACAATAAATGTTATCAGTGCAGTTATGATGAATGAAACCACTTCTCATCTGAAAGATGACAAGTTTAAAAGTGAAATGGTCAATGGAAAAAAAAAATAATTTGAATGAAATTACAATGCCAGCGATCAAGAAGAGAATAAGCAAAGCAAGCAAAATGTATGAAGTGGGCATACTAAAGACAGCCAACCATGTAAAGTGTGCAGTTATCATTTCTGTCTATCCTTTATCTAAGGATCTTAAGTGTGGTAGTATGCTGTAGTGTTGGAGTGTGTGAGAATGAAGTGGTCAAAGAGAAATGCAAATAAAAGCAGTGTGCCTGTTATTGCTACTGTGAAATTCTCACTGAGACTGAGATTTGTAATCTGTGCTTCAGACATCGTCACTTGAGAAGTTTAATTTTCTTTTTCTTTTAGAATAGAGGAAGAGGTGTTGGTAGGTCAGTCATCCAGGAAATGCGGGGTCTATGTGAAAAGCACCCCAGCCACCATGATCTGATCTAGGCTGAGATCATTTCCAATTTGTGATTTATTGGGACTAACAGCTCTTATGTATGAGTTTACCTAAGTTTATGGAATTCAGAACTTTCCCTTTTGGGGCCCTATGCAATAACATGAGATGACAAAGAAGGGTGGGATAGGGAGAAAAGAGGAAAGTTAGCTGAAAGTCCCTGGAGATTTCCTATGCTTCCAGAGTGTGGGAATGTATGGCTTTGAATGGCAGAGAATTTTAAAAGAATAATCATTTTTATTACTATTAAGCAGACTGAGTATCATGAAACAACAACCTATTAACCTATGTTCTAAACCAAGATGTATGACATACATGGCACAGCTAAAGAAAGTACCTGCTGAACACTGTTTCAGGGACAGCAGACCTGTGGTATAATACAAGCTCACAGTAAGAAATAATTTATAAAAGAGATCGCATTTTTCACATTACCACCTAATTAAACATATGAGACCTGAATTTGCAGCAGCTTGATATAAAGCTCAGTTCAGGTCCAGTGTAAACAAAGTCATTTTTAACAAAATTATACAAACGTGCATGGACAGAAACATCAGTTATGCTGCAAAACGAAAAAATTAATAATTATAATTACAATTATTAAAAAATCATTATTCATACATTGAAATCTACTTTTTATTGTACTGGTACAAGTTGATTTCAAGGAAAATTATTATTTCTGTTTGAAATAGCATTTCATGGAAAGCTAAATACCTATCACAAATGAACATAAATGAATATTTTATAAAGCTGAAATTTTTTAAAAACCAAATTTTACTGGAAATTTTGGTTTAGTATCAGACTTTCATTTTTATCAGCTTTGATTTTCATTTCTCTTTATCACTCATCAGTTCATGTTATTGTTAAATTAATCAGAAATAGAAGTAATACTCTTTAATCAATGACTACTTCTGAATGTTGAAGTTCCGTCACCTGACAGGATACAAAACATCAAGAAATTTGTATATAACGTCTAGACAGGAATACATTTGTATCTGCTTTTAAATGTTTAATCGACAAAACTAAACAAAAAATGCAAAATCCAGTGATCAAATTATACATTTTGAATTATTAACTCATCCTTTCTCTGGTAAGAGTTTAAATATCACTTTACTATGTTGTACCATGATGTGATGACATCTAGTGTTGCAATATTGAAATCATCTTGATTTATCATAACCTGAAAAAATCCCAGCAATGTAATGTGTGGATTGTCTTCTGACTGAGCTACTATCTAAGCCTCAGCCTCATGGTGTACATTCTGTTTCATCTTTTGATGTCACAAATACAAAATTATCATTGAATCTCATCAGAAGAACCTTATTAAACCTGGAAATGCTGTCTGGTCTTCTTAATTCAATTATTAGAAGTATTTTGTAAAGAAGAAAGGTAAATGCACAAACTTTTTTGGAAACAATAAGAGCAGCAGTAGTGGTTAGCAAAACTAACATGGTATTATGATAATTTTTGGCAGCCAATGATCATCTATAACAAATGATTTGTTATTAAAGGGGTTATAAAAATGTTTGCATAAATTTCCTAAATAAATTATCCACCTATGTGGACAATAGCCACTGAAATCAAAAAGAAATATTCCACTTGATTGGACTTTGTGTCATACTTAAAATGTATTCATTCAAAAAATGTTGAGAATTCATGATTTCTTATGTGTAAACAGACTTTCCTGTTCTCAGCAACAGTTCCTCTGATCTTGATTCTGACATCTGTATTACACATATTTATGAGAGAATTCCAATGCTAAAAATCCAAAATTCTGTATTTTGATGGTAGGCTGATCAATACAAGGAAGATTTAAACTGGATCCAGAATACTGATACAGGCATTGTAAGGGGAATAGTAGGTCATGGCCTGAATCTGTGATTGAGCACCTGAAGTAAGGGCTGCAGCTGGCCTGGGGAGCCCAGGCAAGTTGCTCCCAGGGTAGGACTGCCCTGAGCTCATTTAAGGGCCAGCCACAGAGTGCATTTTGTACAGAGACCAGCTCCTGCTTCGAGAGGCGTTGTCCAGGGGGACGGGGGGGGGACGGGGGGCGGGGCGAGGAAGGGAGTAGAAATCACTGATTGTTGTTATGTGAGTCAAAGCTTCTATGAAATTTCTGTTATTTCTATTTATGATTATTAAGCACTCAAACACTTTACTTGGGATTGTTAAAAATCTATCCAAAGCAACCTCACTGCTTTGTTTGCAAGACAGGCATCCGCAGACTTTTAAGAAAATTATTTTTAAAAATTGATCTCTGATATGTGGTGTATCAGTGAAAAATGTAGTTTTATAAAGTTTATTAATCTTGTGTCAAACTGTACTTTATGTACATTATGGAACTTACTTTAAATTACATACATACATTACTCTTTGTTTTGTTGGATAACAATAATTCTACTTAATTGAAGATTGATCATGCAAAATTTGTTACCATTCAGCAAAGCTGAGCAGAAATTCTCAGTGTTAAACATTCTTATAATTCCTTTGACATAATCAATGGTAATACACACATGCTTACTGTTACATGTACGCTTAGGTGCTTTCTTAAATCAGACTTTAGATAGTCATGAAACTAATACCCACTTACTCAGACAATCAGAGTGAATAAAAATACTTAAATGCTGATGCTTAGACAAAGCTACTACTGTTACCCTATACAGCTAGCTTCCCTTCTATTCAAAAAGAGCCAAATGACTTTCAGACCATTAAACACATCTGAGAGTATAATGTTTATTTTCTTTCAACCAGCTTTTAATTTGACTTATTTTGTAGTGGCTCCCTTCAACCCCTGGCCACTTGTCTGTGCTTAAAAGGTAAAGATGTTCAAAAACGCTCTGTTTTATATCTTAAAACTATGACTTGTAGAGGACGGATAGACATTAAACACAAAGTTCAACTCAAGGACAGAAAAGATAGCACTGTAACTATAAGGTTACGCTTGAAACAAATTCATGTTTTGTCAAAACCTAAGAGGTATCAATTGCTTGACATGATAAACAGCACTGTTTGTCATCACCTACAAATGTAATAGATCTTTAGTATGGATACTGAGTTGTCTTATGGCTGTTTATGTCACCTTGCGTAAAACAGACCTGCTGATTCAAGCTCTGTCACCTTCATTGTCATAACTAACGATCTCTGTGAATGGTGTTCAAAGACTAGTGTAATTTTCTCGTAAAACCTTAAATTCCTCCCTCAGTTTTGAGGTAGAAAAAAAATATAAAACTCCATTGAAATAAAATTAGATTTTATGCTTGGACATACCAAATTCACTAAGGAGTGCTCTGGTCTCCAATCCGGTAATAATAAACTGAGACATCTTGCACTCACTGTGCTGAGCAAGGCAGCTAGATGAGCATATGAACTTTACAGTAGGATACACAATGCTCAGCACACCAAGAGAAGAATGCCTATGCCTGTCAACAAAAACACCATGGGGAAGGATGTTCTGGTTTGCTTCCTCAGACTGAAGTGCTGGCCTGTGTGACTTGATCAGTCTTTGGGACTAGAATGAATAGACAGAAATGCATTTAGGTACCTGAAGAAAAACAAAGAAAAGGCACCTCATTTACTTAACAGCCTGGACAATGGGTGACTGGAGTTATTGATCTTCCTTTTCTGAACAGAAAAGCCTTGTCACAAGTGGATGAAACTCACCACTAGCTTGCATTTACTTTCTATCTTCCTGCTAAAGGCTGGACAGATTTGCTGGCCTCATGAAGAACACAGTTTGTGGCCTCTGGGATCTGCAAATGAGCATGTTCTCCTAGACAAATGAGTCCTAGATTTCAGTTCTTCCTCTCGATGAAGCTTTTGCCAAAGGCTTTTTAATTCAGGAAAGCCAAACAGCCCCCAGAGCAGAGAGTATAGAATCGTGATCTTGATCCAGCCCAGAATTTTCCACCCTATAACTCCGTTGAGATTCATGAGATTTCTATTTTTTCTGCAAAGCAAAATAGTTGGCAAATGCTTTGTGATTATGACATTTCTCCTACATATCAGGAAATCTTTCTGGTCAGAAATTTGTAAAAACTATGGCAATGAGGCAAAGTCAAACTTCAAGTTGTGAGATAGCAGAAGAGTTTGCTGTATCGAGATAGAAACTTTGAGGGGTGTTTTTTTTCATATTTACTCTAGTTTCTCATCCTGAAGTCAGCACTTACAACATAAATCATACATGTAGACAGACCTTACTTGAAAAGTTGGCCCAGAAATTGCCTTTGAGTTCATATAGCTGATCTGGCTGTTAGAAAATCCAGAACTTCTTTGCTGGAAGTATCTTCAAGGAAATTATTAAAGTTGTCAGTGACAAAGAAAAATGAATTTGAGAACTTATGTGCACTCTCAAAGGCAAGTTTTTATGATTAAGAAAGATAACTCCCCAAATGCTTAAGATTTGATTTTGTTGAGACATTAAATGCATTAGCTCCTAAAATTACGTGTATCAATATTTTGGAAATGAAAGTAAAATACTAACACACTTGTTCAGTTACATCACAATGTGTTTTAGGCTTATGTTTGTATGACTGCAGTAGCTTGAGATAACGTCACACAACATCATGATTGGTATCATACAACATAAAGTTAAATAAGCTATCATATTTTTTAATCTATTGCATTCGTTTTATTATACCAGTTCACTCAAAAGCTGATATAAATATTGCATCATTCTGCATTATCTGGAGAATTCAGTAGCACTTGATAGGACTTGTGCATATGCAATCAGCCATGTTAATGCTATTGATTCTACTGCTGAAGTTATCATTTGGATTGCCTGTGTTTTTTAAATTGACAATTATATTTCTTCAGTAAAAAATGGATTCATTTTGTTATTTAATTATTATTTTATTGTGCTTTTTTTTTGCTTGAAAAGCTACTCTTGACAGCTGAGGCCACACAGTCTGGTAATTACTTGGACAACTCAGTTTGCCAAAAAGATTAATATTTTTTCTGCAGTACCTGCCAGAAATTATTTGCTATGCAAGTGGTGAAATTTTATCTCACTGTTTGGTTCAAGCCCAGTTCGTTTCTGCTCTGATTTTTGTCTTGATAATAGTGTAGAGCAAATGTAAGTTAAACTCTTCAGGGAGTCAACCAGCTTGATAATTCAGACACTTTACATGTTGCAAGTAATTTTCTCATTCTGTTATTTCTATCATTTCTATGCTTTTTATGGCAAGCAGATCTCTTAATGATGAAAAACAGGAATGTAGGAAAACCAGTCATCCATGATGAACCTCAGTGTGTTTGAACTTGCTCAAATATCAACAGATTTTTTTCATTTAAAGTTGGGCAAATGTACATACTTTTGGAAGTGTCTACTTTACTACTTCTATGGCATTAAGGTTTAGGTGAAGATGGTGGTTTTTTCAATATTGCTTTACTTTCTGCTATCTGTTTCTACCACCAAAGGAAACTTTTCAAAAATTAAAGAAAAAAATAAAAAGAAAAGAAGCAGAGCTATGCTTAGCTCTCCAGTGTGTTCCGAACAGGTCACTGTTTCATTCTGAGCATCTAGAATAGTAGGCACTGACGTGAAGCTCTAATACCTAAGAGTTTGAAACTAAAAGTGAGAAAAGCTTTTCATGATTTAGGTTTGCAATAGTCAAGCTTATACTACAAGCTTGTTCAAATTATGTCAGGTTTTCCTGGAGTTGGAAATACACAGTCACCGTCAAACTAGTTCTACATTAGGGGAACACTTGAAGTTTAACTCTTCTCCATGTGTGATAGGTTGACCCTGGCCAGCAACTAAGTACCCACCAGTCACTCACTTCCCTCCACAGAGATGTGGAGGAAGAATTGGAAGAGCAAAAGTGAGGAAAACTTGTGACTTGAGATGAAGACTCTTTAGTATACGAAGGAATAAAAAAAAAATACAACCTGGGCCCAGAGTCTCGAATAAAAAATATTAGGAGTTCTGTAAAGATGTTGGTAAGAGCTTCTGCAGTGAAGAAAAGCAGCTTTTGTTTGACAAGAAAGGAAAGTAAGAAAGGGGAGGAACTCACAGAACTATGTGACATTGTCTAGGCAGAAAGTCTTACTGCAGCTTTCAGCATGGATATGACATCGCAATAAATATTGAAGGAGATGAACTTACGCAAAATGGTTTGAGTTTGGAGGAGCTGTGTGCTTTAGTTGAAGGTTTAGGCAACAAAAGTCTTAGGTATTTTTCTGATAGACACTGGAGTATTTGGACAAATCCAGGCAAAAAGACCTACAGAAGAGCATGAATTGCAGAGGGGAGGACCTACAGCCTATGGATCAGAAAAAATTAGCAGTGGAAATATTATCAAAGGAAGGTGTAAAATATTTTAGCTATCTTCTTGAGTAGATCTTGGTCTAGAGAGATGCAGATAGGTCTAAAGTACGCATATGGGAGTCATTCATACTAAGGAAATCATTATATTGTGATGAGGTTACAGAGGAATGAGTCATAGGGGAGGATGAACAGAGAAGCAGGTCTAAGAAGATGAGGGAGAAGTATTCATTCAAAGATCTGGCTAACAGCCAGTAGAGACTGTTATGAGAGCAGCTTTATTTTGTGTAAAAGATAAAAGCAGATTTGGGAGGGATGTAGTGTACATCTGACAGACTGTCAGCAGTTGTAAACAGCACGTTGAGCTGACTTGAAGAGACAAACAATAAAAGAGGAAAGACAAATAGCCGAAGTATTAACAGACGACGAGATCTGGAAACGTGTTTCAAATACTCAAGTATTTCACGGTAAACAGTTCATCAGATATATGCTTATTCGTAGTTTTCTCAAGTTTGTGCTGATTTAAGTCTTGCAATAGTTTGATGAATTCTTCAGGCTGTGTGTCTTTCATGACCAGTACTTGTTTGCTTCTTTCAATACTTGCTCGCTCATGTCTCTCAGTGTTTTCAGATCTGGGCAATACCTTTTTTACTGAATTTACTCAAGAGGAAGATTTGGATATGTCCATTGAACATATTAGTGTAGTCAGATTATTTTTGAATTATTTCACTGTGTCCCATGACTTCAATAAGACCTCCTTAATTGTGGAAGCTTTAACTTCATAGCTAAAAAACAGTTAGCCAGGGATATGATACTTGCTCTCATGATGAAATCTGAACTTTGTGGAAAATAATTGTTAAACTGAATAAGCAGCACCAATTTTTTTAAAATTAAAAATTAGAAAAAAAGAAAGTTATTTAATATTTCACTGCAGTAACTTAGCTAGTCGATGACGTGCAGTTCTCTAAGTCCTGTTTTCCAGGATATCACAGAACATGGTGAGTTGAAGTCTTTAAAGATTTGTGATTGCTTTAAAGACTTATGCTTCTTTAAAATTTATTTTGATTGTTCTTCACAGAACACAGTGACACAAATTATTATGTTATGAAGCTACAGTTTTAGTAATAAAGACATCACAAGACTGCAATTTCTAAGATACATAGTTGTGGACTGGATGTAAGAGATCAATTCCTCTTAAACATTACCTCCTCTTTCTCCTCTCCTATTGTTTTTGCAATGTGATCACTCAAATTTGAAAATAAAAACAATATTGTGTGTAGATTTCTTTCTCAATGGTGCCAGTATACATGTCTCTGGATGCTGGAGCTGAGTAGAATAACTCCACGGTACATCCTCTACCTCCACTTCCCACAAAGTTAGTGATGCTAGATGAGATTTGAACACTGGTTGTAAGTGATTGTGCCATACCATTGTCAAACCAAAACAAAAAATGAGAAGAATAATGACAAACAAGCAAGAGAAAACTCAAAACCCTTCACAAAAATAATTCAAAAAGGAGAATTGATATCAAATCAGATAGCCCTGCTTCTTGTTCTTTGTTCCAGAGAAATGAATAGCAAAGAATATTTACATTTGCCAGCACACCCTCAGCTCTATCTTTTGTAATAACTTCATTAGACGTAGAAAGAAATTAGTACTAGAGTCATTAAGTTAGAGGATATGATACTTTAAACCTTGATTAAAAAAAAATAATAATAACGTATCCCTGTACCTGTCACTTTCCTAATAGATACACAACTAAAAATCTTATATGGTTTGCTTTGTTTTTCAGTGAAAGCAGTTATGTGAATCAAACTGCATCACTCCTACTACTCCTGGGGCAGGTACTGAACATTTCAGTGAAGTTACACTTAAATTAGGCTCCTAAATTAGACTGATGTAATCTTAGAAAGCCATTGCAGAAAAAGTCCACTCACACAATCACACCCATTATTTAGCATGAACTGCTTCCTTTTACTCTTTCTTGAGTTCTTTTCTTTTCAAACCCCTTTTCCTCACACTGCTTCCTTCAACTTAAACTACTACTATTTCTTCCGGCTGTCCCTTGTATGAGCTCCAGGCAAACCTGCCCACTGTCCCCTGCCCCCCAGTCCCTTCTAGTCACACAGGGAGCACAGGTGCAAACAATTTGCCTGTGCTCCCTGGGCCAGGACCCCTCTGCCTCGCAATCAATCACCAGTTCAGGCCAGGATCAACAGTTTCCCCACACTATAAGTAGAAAGAATATTTATTTAAATTTAAATAATTGGTCTGAAAGATAATGGTATGAACCTAAAAAAGCGGTTAAGTCATCACAAGAGTCAGTTTGGACCTGAAGGAAAAGCTCATGACTGAACAAAAACACACATCTGCAGGAAGTGTACACCTGTCTACCCTAGCCAAAATACTTCCCACAAATGTAGGTAACCTTTCTTTCCTCAGTCTCAGCAAGTGTATGGTTCTAAACTTTCATTAACATGAAACTTTCTGAACACATTGAATCACAGTAGCTTGAAGTCATGTCAGTTTATTTGCATTAAGTATATGAGGAAGTTGGTAGTGGAGGGAAGAAATAAACCCATGTTTCCTAGGGCTTATTCAACAACTAAATTACAAAAGCTACCTTCTTCTATAATAATGCATTTCAATTGCAATTTATTTTTACATCCTTCTAATAAATTCTACGTCAGAATCATTTTTCAGAGTTGAAATGCATAATTACTGGAAGAGGTTTAAAAATGATAGCAGAAATGATAGAGAAATTAAGAGGTACTCTTCAATAAAAATAATAAAATTTTCAATAAAGATTTTGTCACTGGAATTAATTTAGTTAAATAATACAGTTAATCAGGATGTTTGCCAGAAAGCTGATTAAAGCCTAGTGATCCTAAGCATCAATAACTGCTGCTATTGCAACATTATGCTCTTAAGTGGGATTTTTGGTTTGATTTAGAAGCAATCCAAAGTTACTGTGTATGTTCATTTTCATACAGGTCTCTACTTCTTAACTAATGTGTTATTTTCCTGCAGTTGCAACACATATGTAAAATATTTCATTAATGCGTGCCTCGGTTATAGAGTGAGTTGGATGCTGTACCAGATACTTTTGATGAAGTGTCAGAAATGTCTGAAGGTGCAGGCTGAACCACTGAGCCCTTCCTCCCAGTCCTCTTTGGCTGATTGGCTTATGAAAGATCTTCCTGACTTGGGGTCACATCTAGTGTAACAGCTGTTAACAGAACAAAAAGGAGCTGTGCAGCAGCCAACTCAGATTTGTCAAGAACAGATTTTGTAAAATTAATTTAACTTCTGTCCATGAGAAGGTAAGGGGACAGAAGCAGCAGAGGAAAAGCAGCAGTGTCATCCATCTTCGCTTTAATTGGATTTATGATATTCTCCCAAGTATCATTTTCATAGCCAAGCCAGGGATCTATGATCTTGATGAAATGACTGCTGTGTAAAATCTTGCTGGATGAGTGTACCCAAGAAGTAGCTGAGAATAATTGACTACCGGGATGGACGGATATAACAGGTGGAGTTTCACTTGGGCCTCAGTCCAGGCCTGCTCAATGTATTTAGTAATAGTTGATATAACATGGTTTAAGTCCATTAAATTTACAGAACACGAAGCTGTAAAGAGTGCATTGGAAAAGATTAAATATCACAGAATTTGTAACAGCACTCTGGAGAGAATTATGGATCATTTCAGTTAACCACCACAGTCTTCGTGTGTTTACTTAAATTGCATTGGTCTCCAGAATGGTCTGTCCTCCCCTTGATGTTCCCTGCCAAAGAAAAGCAAAATTAGAACAGGAATGATCTATATTCATGTCCATAGTGAATGGAATAAAGAATAACCTTTTTCAAGTGCAGATAGACATCAGGAAAGACCTCTAGGATTAGGGACATCGAAGGCCTGTAGCAGAATGCCCAGAGGCTGCATCTTCATCCTCTGTTAGGGATGTCTAAGTCCAGTGGGATTCAGGCTCAAGCAGATCCCTCCTGTCCTGGACCTGCAGGGGTGGGGCTGCTGCAGGTTCCTGAACGAGGGCTGGTTGCACACAAACGCACACACAGAGTGCATCCACATGAAAAATGCCACTTGTCTGCACGGTGTTTCCTTCACTTCTGTCAGTGGCTTTCCCACCAGGACAATATTTCTATCATTCTCTTTAGGTGGCCCTAGGAGTGGACAAGTCAGGGAGCTCTGTTGCCATGTAGAGGTTATTGGGCTCTTCATGCCCCTTCTCACTTTAGCCCCCAGTCCTCTCTGAGTCTGTGTTCACTGTAGTTAGCATTTAATAACATCACCTAAATATGTATTTAAGGACATGTTTTATAAATGTTGAGAATGGCATCATCATCATCAGTCTCTTTTCAGGAGAGTGACAGATTAAATGTTACACTAGAATCCTCACAAGGCCTGTTTTCAAGATACTTTGGCAGATATTTTTGCCAGGAAAGTAAAATACAGTTGTATCTTACTTTGAGATGTGTTTCTCTTTTCAAACTTTAGGAAGCATATAATACATTATTAAAAGAAAGACCAATGTCTTTTTTTTTCTTTCTTTCTTTTTTTTTTTCTTTTTTCCTTTTCTTCCATTTTTCTTCATTTTTCTTTCTTTTAAAAAAAACTTGTTTTTTCCCTTCCTCCTAGGGAGGAAGTGTCCCATAACCTAAATATAGACAAGTCATAGATGTATGCCACTAATTCCCTGATTTCTACATGGATGAACAGACTTAGGACAAAACACTGAATCAATCCTTTCTTTGGAGAGTGCTTTGTGCTCCACATCCTAAACATCAAAAAAGAAAAAGAAAAAAAAAGAAGACTTAAATGAAAATTAGGAGTAAGAATGTGCAACTTAACACCTCAACATTTGGATTTATTCCCTAAAAAGTCAATGAAAAAAAATGTTTGTACTGAATTAAAAACTCAGAAATTACTTGGCTGAATAAGAGATGAGAATAAAAAGCTAAACCACCTTAAATTTCAGCCATTTACCCTGCACCATAGCAATATACAAGTTAAAGACAAAGGAATTATTTCAGTACTTTTTTTACATAGTTTGGAGTTCTACCTATACTGCTTAACCACTGTCACAGTATCCTATTATTTTACATATATTGAAGAAATCCAAACTAATCCATAAAATCTTTGCAGGAAGAAAAGTGTGCTTGTGAAACTTCTTCAGCTGTAAGGTTTTCAATGTTTTTTTTTTAAAAGAACTGTTCTAACAATTCTTTTTCAATAATTTTATAAAATATTCCAAATCCAATGTCTTATTCCAAGAATTCCAAAATTCCAATATCTTAAAGTCATGATATTGTAATTATATTATTCAAAGAAATTTCATTTAAATTATCATCCCCAGATTTAAACAGATTTAAGAGAATACAAAGAACTTGCTAGAACACATATGCCCCTAGTGTTCTCTTATTTTTCTACCAAAATATATGAAGAACATAGCTAGTTTAGATTGCTATAGTATTTATTGAAAATAATGAATATTGTCTTAAAAGAACAGAGGGAAAACTTAGACATACATTTCCTTGACATAGCAAGTCAAGAATATAAGATTTTAGCAGTTCACAAAGCTAGCAGGAAAAACTGTTAAACTTCATGATTATTTTTAGGAGGAAAATTACAGTTTGTGTTTTTAATTATATTCTTTGTGTTTAATTATTACAATGAGTAATAGAGATAAGGGTGGAATTTACCTGAAGAAATGGTTGTTCTACTCTCATACAAAATACATTGAAGTTTCAACAACTCTTTCTCATAACCAACATAAAGTTTCTACCATCTGACCTAAAATACTGGATTAGATGGAGCTCAGTCTTGGCTAGCTTCATAATTTTCTGTTTTTGCAGAACTAATGGAAATAGAATGCTGTCATTTAGTACAGGTAGTTACATGAACATAAACTATTAATTTCTACTTACAAAAATGGATATGCTGAGATCTGTCTAAATCTTTCAGTTTGCAGGCTTAAAACCTGACTTAGAAGTAAACTTCCCTCACAGACCTTCAACTATGACCAATGGAAGATGTCTTCAAATTATTACAGGGGTATAAGGATAAATTTACCCAAAAGATATGTAAAAATTAGATTATAGACTACATATGTGGAGGGAGATGTTATATGCAACAGATGACCTTGTGGAAAGAGGATAGGGATTTAAGAATATTTGCTTCTAAACCTATATTTGAAAGCACTGGTTTTCTGGCATGAAAAGGACACATGAAGACCTAGATAAAAAATTCTCTTTATATGAGAATTATTCCAGCTATATTGAGAAAATTTGTTAAACAAATATGAAAATAATTAAGCTGAAAGTATGGCTGGAAAAATAAAAGTAGATGAAAATAGGAAATCCAGTGAGGCTCTCAAATGTCATTTTTTTCAAAAATTAGAAGACAAAAATAAAATGTATTGGCACTTATCAAGTTGGCAAAAATAATGCAAGGCTTATAACATAACAAAAATGGAAGATTATTTTTTTAATTTCCAAAGTGTTGAGTCTGAGTGTAGTTAGTAGTGTATCCACTTCCTAGAAAGCTAGTATAAATTTCTGTATTACTGAATCCCTTTATAATTTTTATTCTCTATCATTTCATAAAATGTATCAGTTAATAAATTGGTTTTGCGTATATTAAGTGTATAAATTGGATGTACTGTTATTGATTTAGTTTATGTATTTATTGTACTGTAAGTTTAAGAGGTAAAGAACTAAGTAGAGAACATTCCAACAAGTTTGTCGTAAATTAGATTGGCTAATAATTCTATCTTCACTTTTCCATTCTGTCAGCTCCTACTTGTTTCACTACAGATAAATTCTCTTCCATCTTCTCTCTGTCAAAGATAGAAGATGAGGGGAGCTGTTACTGAAGTATCTTCACCAATTTTTTATCAACAGGCTATAACTCTTCTGAAAGAATAGAAGTAGGCCGCTGATATTACTGCTGTTTTCTTCACATTGGCAAGTGCTATGATGTAAGAAATGTTAAATTGTTCATTAGGCATTGCAAAGGAGGAATACTGGGGATATTTTAGGCCAATAAAGCTTCAAGTTCAGAAGAATTTTTTTTTCCCCAGAATATTAACAGGCTCCACTGAGAAAAGATGAAATAAAAATTGCTCAATACTTCATGTGCTTTTGTGCTTTAATTTCAGTGAAAACGTACATATTTTACTATTTAAAAAGTTGTACATTAGTATCTTTTCTTTTGAATATGATGCACACCTGCTCAGTACTTGCAGGATCAGCAGTTACTTAAGTAATCATGGTGACCTCAGCAAAGTTAAATAGTTCATATAATACATGCAGGTGACTATGTCTTTGGCAGCTGTTGCATGCATCCCCTGTGTCCACAGCTTTAAATTCTTCACATTTATTACGACTTGCAAAAGATAACATCTCCTAAAATCCAGTTTTCAAGTTACCAATACATGAATTGACATACACACGCATACCAAATACCATACATATGCAAAATTTTTTAAAGGACGCCTTGCTGGCAACCTACTGCAGAGAAACCAATGGTTTATTTATTTGTTCCTCTACATTTTGTAAGAATATGTGTTCACACACATTCCAAGTCTTATATCCAGAATTTATGTGCTCTTCATAGAAGTGGAGAAATTCAAGAAAGTATTTTAGTGAAAGAAAAGAGAGTGCCTAAGTTGGTGCTTATTGTGGCATTACTCCCCTCAGCAGTATTCAGCTAGACAGTGCAGCAATCACAATCTTGACAAAGCTCGGTAGTGTTAGGTCTCAAAAAGATCAGAGCTGAAACTGAAGCTAAAACTGAAAGTTTTTTACTCAATTCTTAAAAATAGTCTTTGAAAGGAGTTTTGAACCCATGTTGCCTAGTGCAGGTAATACCTTAATAGGCAGTAAACCTCATTTCCCTGCACCTCTGGAAATCCCAACCAACTAGTGCTTAAATACTTTATTTTAATTCCCACAGAAATAATTTCTCTACTTCCAAGCTACCACCTGCTGCAGCCAGTAATGGTTTTCCGGTGAAACGTGGCAGGCTTTCAGAAGCCCCTCAGCTCGTGTCACCTTTCGGACATGTCTGCTCCTGCTGCTGCTGCCTTTCAGAGCTGTTACAAACTCAGGCAGCATTGGCTCAGCCTGCCCAGCACAGACGTGCTTGGACCACCTCTCAGATTCCCTGATAGGATCTCTAACTAGAACAGTTTTGAGCAAAAGGAACCACAGCAATTGCTTGTGGTCAAAAGCCAAGCTGGGGCCCCGCTAAGGTAAGTTAGGAACGTAAGCTAGTAATATAATGTGCGGGTGAGAACACAGATTGCCCCCACCTGCCTGAGATCCACTTGGGTCTTTCATGAATTCAAAGATGGCTCAAGTTCTGTCTCTTAAAGTAACATAAACACCACCCTGTGCATGAATGCATTTTCATTTTTACAGAGAAAACCAGAAAATCAACGTGTAGTCTCATCTCCCAGCTTTACAGTTCAGGACCTCACCTTTAGTAATAAAAATGTGGTGCATTATTTTCACCTCTCTTCAAATAGTAACTTAGGGACTACCTACCACACAGCACCCCGGATAAATGTGATTCCTTTGCCATTGCCATTTGTGCAGCCTGAGCTCTACTCAGAAAGCAGCTGAAAGAGCCTCTTGCTCCCACCCCTCCTCCATATCTATCTAACAGAGTTATATGGGTTCTGGTAGAAAACCAAAAGGAAATAAAGTCATATTTTTATAAGAGCCAAAACATTGTTTTAGAATAACAGCTGTCCAAACCTGGCCAAAAAGCTTCATTTTAACTGTGTATAAAGTTTCACTCTTCAGTGTGTACAGTGATCTGTAAAAGGGTCAGTGGCATTGTCTATGGCTACAAGGCAGCACTGCTGAAAGCATTTAAAAGTTCAGAGAAAAAAAAATCCTTGTCAATCAGCTTTTCATACATTCAACAATTTTTTCTTCTTTCAGCAATAAAATGTGTTCAGTACAAAAGTCTTTGGGTGTATATGCAATTAAGGAATGAGGACTACTAGGGGAACATACTGCGCATCAGGCCTGACGTAGAAAGAAAAAAGATTTTAAGCCATGAGTTTTGCTAAGGTACACTTCAGAATTGTTTTTGTTAAAGGACAATAAGTGCATTGTCTCTTCCTCCTCCCCCTCCACAGGCACTCTAAGCTATTCTCTTCTACTTTGTTCAAAAACATTACCAATCCACAGAGTATTAAAGGAATCATTGTTAGGCTGTGTACTCCTAATTCTATTTCCAGACTGATTTTCCCAGCTATCACGTGTGGCTGGCATTTTTCTCCATGATGTGGTCTATATACTCCTTCCAAGCTCCTAGCCAAATGGCCAGCTTTCTCCAGGGATAGACCACAGCTGCCTGGCCCTCACTGCAGAGACGTGCTCTGGAGCATGGATGGCACAGCTGTGCAGTTTTTTCACAGGCAGACTAGAGAAAAAGAGCCATTCTGGCTGCAAAAAGAGAGGGAAGGGACTGTCAGTGGCCAATGTTTAATACCTAGAAGAAGCTAGGACTATCCCCATATTTCATTTAATTCCACGAAGTCAGTGATGTATTAACACATTTTTCTTTCTTGATAAAGACAGGAAATACTTACATTCCCTCTCCAACAAGACCAACATTTCCACCATTGTTTTCATAATCTATACCTAATAGATCTTAAAAATTACCAGAAAGTTTTCTGTAGACCAACTTTACTTGGACATCAATTACCTGTATAAGTCTTCTCCACTACCCAAGGAAGGAGATACCCTTTATATATGTCACAATACTATAGGAGTTGCCTATGAACGGTTTGCTGTTTGGGAAGTTCTTATTTATTGTGTCTCCTTTATAGCACTGCAACTTTTCTGTAAAGTTTTACTGGTAAAGTCTCACAAAGATATTCTCTTTGATAGTGGTATAAGACAATTTCCTAAATGACCTCAGTTATATTGTGAAATTAACAGCATTCCCAGTGTAAATTTGTTCTTAGCAAAAAAAAACCCAGTGCAATCCTGTTCACAAATGCAAGTTAATATTTATACTGGCAACATTTTATAACGCAGACCTGCCTGTGGTTATTTTCCTTCAAATTGGACAAGCTACAAGTTAATATAATAATGGCTAGTGCTTCAAACTCGGATCTGAAAATCTGAAAGTCAAGCTGAAATCATGTTTTCTAATGCTTAATCACCCACTTCAAAATGAAAATAAAATAAAATAATCATTTAATCTCTCCAAAAGTAAAGTAAATGTTGTTGTCTTAAGTGGACTTCCTCAGCACATAATTGCTCAAAATTTTGTAAACAAGTTAGTTGTTGCCATACAAGACGGAAAAGGCTACAGCTTTGTGATGTTCTTTCTGCTGTGCTTTTAGCAAGGCTGCAAATTTGTTTCTGTCAACAAATAATCCTAACCACATACAATCCTAAATATGCATTTATAATAAATGCAAGGGATAGAGCTATTAAATTAGAAGATGCTATTTTTACAGACAATTTTCAAGGGCAGTGTGATGTTTTAATTTCTTTGGAAGTGAGTGATCAGCTGCGGTGACTGATAAAAATGCTTTTTTTCTATTTGTCACTTTTTATAGCAGTTAAGAAAATAATTTTTTCTCACAGTGCTTCAAAATGAAATACAATTAGGAAGTTATTATGGATGCTGTAGCTAGTTAGAAAAGCATTTTCCATATAAAATATATGAAAATGTTTTTTCCACATCAATTTTGCGTTAAAAATCATACCATCTCTTCAAGAAAAGAATATTTCAGAAAGAATGAAATTTTTACAATGCAGCAATAGGTGGCAAAAAAAAAAAAGTTCCAAATGTCAGTCTAAATTAAAAATGTAATGAAAAAAGAACACAATCATAGGTCACATAGTTAAATATCTTCTGTATAAGACGTTTGATGCATGAGTTCTCTTTTAACATGTCTAACTGCAATTAGGATTATGGGGTCTTAGTCCCTGTACTTTTCATCCAAGCCCATCAATTTGGTTTTCTTTTGTTTTGCTTTGTTTTGTTTTCACTTCAATGGACTTTGCTAAAACAACAATATTGAAAAAATTGAATAATCTTTCTGGCATAGAGAATAATTTCAACAGTCTGCTTCTAAATTGCCTGGGTGAACTGAATCCAAGTCAAGATAAGTTCATGGCAAAAAACAATATGATAAAAGTTTGCCAATAACTTTATTGCCCAAAAGCTGGTTGTAATTTTAAAGTGCACAGGCTGTTATCACAAATGACCGTCTAAAAATTTAGGTGTGATTTCAATAGCAATGGTCAAATCCTTAAGGAACAGACAGGTCAGATAGGGAATTCAGTATATCAGGACTCAGATTAGATTTCTGTATCTACTGTGGTTGCTGATTCGTTGGATGACACCACCACTATCAAATTCAGAAAACATAAAGAATGCTGTGAGAGGAACAGAGCACTGTATGCTCTTCCTACCTACATGGAATGAAATACTCCCTATCTTTTCAATTATCTGTTATTTTTCTGACTACTCATCTAATTTTTTACCTTATTTGGTGTGTCAATTAAATACTTTGAGAATAGTGTCAAAAAGATAAATGAAACAACAGAGGAGAGGAGACTGCCTCAATGTAACAGATGAGATGTTAAGTAGTGGCAGAGGGTAGAAGCTAAGGGAAATGAGTAAACAGTCCCTTTGGATGGCTTTGTTACCAGATGAAGTCTACGTGGAACTATATTTTTGAGCTGTGGTCCCACACTATGAAGTATTTTAGTGGCAATGCTGCCTTAAGAACTTGTTGCTGCTCATTCCTGCCCCATAGCACCTTCATAAACATGAAAAATAAATTGAAGGAAATATTTTTTTAGCCCAGGTCCTCTCACTGATCTCATTTATTGCATGGTTCCCCCAAAAGTTTTTCCAGTCTACATCTAACAGAAACAGAGCTTTGTACCTTCAAAGTAGCATTACTTGAATATATTGCATGCACAAACACCAAAAATAAGACCCTTTATTTCTCAAGATTAGGTGAGCAAGGTGCTTCAGTGTAAGCATTTTTGAAACACTCGAATTCACAGGACAGAAAATCTTGAGTAATTTGCATTGGTTTGAATTTATTGTCAGTTCTTTGGATTCAAGTGTACAAACAAGAGTAAGCCTCAGGGAGACATTGTTAGTACTCTACCTCTGGGGTAACACAGTTCAGCTGTTCATTCTCTCTGAAGAAAAAGCAAATAAAAACATGTTTCCTCATGATGCCCCCTGTGTTTGAGAGGCTTGAAACAATTACAGTGTCATCTCAGTAGGTGCTATTACTCATACGATTATTGTCTCAATCTTTATTCCTTATTAATCTTAAGAATAGATCCTTTAAATATACTTAATTCCATACAGTCAGCAGAGATACGGTAGATATAGTAGAAGGTGCTTGTGTTGATGTGCATTTTTTTAGGGAATAACATTTATTTACTTTCAAACCCACATGTTTATATAAAGCCTATGAACAGATGAGCTCATTACTCAGAGACAAAAAACAGATGAACTGCCTGGCAAAACCCATCATCAAACATAAAAAAAAATTCCTAAGGTTACATTCCTAAATCCAAATAAGGAGTCTGGTTTCCAAGAGAAGGCACTGAGTGTTGAATAGCCTATTTTTTTTTAATCAGGAGATTAATTCATTTCTTTATGAAGGCGTGTGAATTTTGTAGCTTGATTTTTATCTTGTATTTTTTGAGTTGATAGTCAAGTTTTGCCATTTGTCTCACAGAGAAAAGAAACCGGTCCATAAAATTGACCTATTCTCACTGTACAATTTTTTTTTCTGAATTTACATTGAAGGCCCTTGGCAATATAAAATATAGCAGCTAAAAGCTTGGACCAAGAGAAAATGAAATGCTGCCTCCAAATCAAATTCCTGCATTCTGTTGCCACTCAGAATGGGCATGAAATTCATTGTCAGTGATCTAGCTACAGATAGGATAATTTTGTTAAGGTTAATGTGGTTAACTTTTTTTTTCTATGCTGTAGTCTGTTTTTATTAGTTGGTACTGGATGGCCTGGGAGTCAAATGAATAGAGAAGAGCAATCACATAGTTTTATAATTTAAGTTTCTCTTCTACTAACAATTTTAGGGGCATCCTGCGCATCTGTAGATTTTAAGCCTTATTTTTCCAGAAGTTTTCATACATCAAATGTTTTTGACATTAAAACAATATATTAAAAATTTGAGAAAATAACTTCTATTCTAAGTGAATGTGCTTCCTCCATTCTTTGGGTTGCTTCAGTTAAGATGCTGATAATTTTCGAAGTGCATGGTCACAAGCAACCATGAATTCTATCTGTCATTGGCAACTATCAAATGCTGGAGAACCAGTGGATTCCAAGCCCTCAAGAAAAAGCAAGATAGGTTCCAGCACTAGTGCATACTAATAGGTCTGACATAGGTTCAGGAGATGTACAAGAGTTTTGTTCAACTGCTCTGGGTTATTATGCTCCTGGGAATTCAAATCAATTCCAGGGTTAAAAAAACACTGAAAACTTGGAACATGCAGGAGGTAAAATATCAGTGCAGTCTTACGAGTAAAACAAAACAAAGTCACTTCTCTTCAAAGAAAATGATAACGTAAATCATGATCTGTTCATTGGACCAGACATACTTTGTACATGGTGGAATGCAGAGGAACTCTTTCTACCAACAGCACACAGAGAGCGAGGCGTGCCCTAACAGAGAAGATTTTTGCTTGCTTTCTTGTCTGCTAAAAATGAACCTGTCAATCAAAATGCAATCTGTTTGAAAAGGCGTTACCAATATGATTTAAATAGAATATCAAATTCAGGAACAGGGAAAACTCTCATTGGCTTAGATGCTTTAAGCACTTGATGAGACCTTTTCCATTTGGATTGCAATTGTTACAGGAAATTCCACTGAAGATTAGAAACAAATACAAGTTTCTGAAATGTTTTGTATGTTCTTTCAACCGCTGCCTGTGGACATCTGATTTCCTGTGAAACTGGGGCAAACCTCACTTTAAGGAGAATTTGTTTTCTAACTCCAACAAACAGAATCATGAAAAAATATCACCGGACTACTTATGCTCCCTAAGATTAGAACAGACAGAATGTTGATTTTACAGTTCCAGTTACAGGTCAAATGCCTGGATTTGAACACCATCATTAAAAAGCCAGGCAGACCCATTTGTGGGATCTAGGACTAATGGCTCCCAGAAGCAACACCTCAAGGGCCACAGGGAGCAAGACTAGTACATTTGCTTTGGGAGCCTGTTAGGTGTATGTATTTCTGGTTCCTCCTTCATTCTGGTTGCATATTTCTGAGGTGCGCTGCCAGCAGAATTCTGCATAAAGTACTGCAGTTATGGTCTCTTTCACTTGAAAGAAAAGCTGGAAGAGAAATAACCACATTTTTCATAGTTGCCCAGTGATTAGAAAACTAGCATAACAAGTGGAATCACCTTCCTTCAGAGCGTAAAGAGGTCCAAATTCCTATTTCTCAGGAGGATACATGATGGCCCTGGCAATGGCAGAGATGAGAAAGTGGGATGTCCACTCTTGCTGCTGAAGATAGGACAACGCAGTCAGTAATGAAAGAGTCATGAAAGTGAGACAGCAAACACATGACAGTGCAGCTCCTAGGTAAGCAGGTATGTTTGGAAATGGGGAGCCTGGCATTTAGTCTCTGCTCCAAACATTGCTTATGCATTTTATCCAAAGACTGTTTAATGAAAAATCCATGAGGACAGGGACCAAGACTCAACCCCAAGAGAGTGCCCTTTATGCCAGGCAGCAAGAGCCAAGCTCCTGCTTGCTAGCTCTTTCTGTAACCCCATGAATCTTACATTTCTGACTGCAGAGAGTCCCAGACATTTTATTGATAACATTCCCTGTAGGTTTTGAATTGAATCATAATTGAGGTGGAAGAAAGAAGCATGACTGCATCTTAAATTGTCCTGTGACCTTCTTGTCCTGTTATCTGGAGCCCAGCTAAGTTAATTTATTGCTGCCAAAAACTAAAGATTACCTTTTTTCCCTTCAGCTGAGATTTTCTTCCAGCTCCAATCACCACATAGTACATACTCAGGAGAACAGACTTAACTGATGCCCTGCATGTACACAGTATCCTTCTCTGAGAAGTTGGTGAAGCTAGGCTTTTATCTGTCAGTTTTCATCTATTATTTGGTAGTTAGGAGAGACACACGCAGAATTTCTTATATAAATTATTGATTTTGTATTGAATGAAAGTCTCATAACTGCATATGTAAGCCTGAGACATAAAATAGGATTGAACTAGAACTGTTAGCTTTCCTCAGAAGGTATGCAATCTCATGACAAATATATTTAATTTTTCACATGTAGCTTCAGCTAAATTAGTTGCTGTCTTGTGGATTTTTATGATTATTATTTTGTTTGTTAAATGATGAAAAAGTATCATAAGCTCCCTTGGAACTAAATAGCCATGAAATTTGAAATCAAACAGATTTTTGGACCTGCAATGAATGCATATTTCATCAAGCCTATTTACAACGATGAAAAGAAAATGAAATCTGCTTGCTTTTATGTTTTCCGTTTCTATCCCAAAATTTGGTTATCCATGGAGCAGTACTTTCAAGCTTCCAATCTCAAAGACAGTGCAGTTTTCAGTATGCTTTTGGCAGATCTGACATAAAATAATCTTTGTGCTACTCACTGAGTGTCCTTGGAAAAGGCAGGTGAATATTTTGCTAACCCGGGAAGGTTTTTCCTTGCCATAACCTATAAGTATTTTTTTTGTTCCCCTGAGGTATTTTGAGGTATGTTAAGGATAGTGTAGCAATTTTGAAGCAAGATATATTTATTCTAAATAAAGTTGTTAAAGGAAAATTCTTATTTCCTTGCAATGTCCTGGATGACAGCAGGTGTGACAATTCTTTGACCTGAATAAATAGATTGGTGGGGATTTTCTAAAGAGACTTCTTTTAATTTAAGTGCAAATACTCTGACAGCAAAACTTCTTGAAGAATCATAATACTATAGACGTAACTTTTTTCAGGAAGCTTACTGAAATCTAGGAACTTTTTGTACTAGGGCTGTGCTCTGCTGCAGGGCAACAAATAATAGATTATTCCTATGAAGGAAAAGAGACTCGGAAGAGAAATGGATGAAATAATTGGTAATATGGTGGTTAAGACAATTGTTTCAGTCACAGGAGAACCAGGTAGATGTATGCCATTATCAACCCTTCTTTAACTGTTCTTGCTCTTTCTCAAGTCTTTTTCTCCATATAAATATGAATATGGCTCTTTCACCGCAATGAGGAATTAAAAATGAATTTTGAAATCTTCAGTTTCCAGGAAATCGCCTTATTTTTAGTCTCTATCCTTTTTCCAACCTTAATGGGAAAGCTGTACTTATCTTTTTCCATTAATAAGACACGAATACAAGAAAAGGCCTAGAAAACAGCATTCTAATTAAAGCATATATTTTTCTATAAATTTTTTGTATAAATTTTCTGCCTCTCCCAAGTCACAGTTGCCTATGATTGATTCTAGAAAAAAAGCAGTGATAAACTAGTGGACTCGCTGGACAGTCCTTGAATAGACATGTCAGGCCATATAAGAAACATATCTGATTTAAATATTTTGCTGGACATTGATACAACCATACATTATTTAAAAGAGAAATTTTCTTTCAGTTCTAGTTCCAGTATAGTTTAGAAAAGACTAATATTGCTGTAAAATATGTATTCTTAACTAATATCCACGTCAAGATGGAAAGATTTTGATCCTTTTTTGCTATTATTCTAATTCCTTATAACTTTTGCATGCCAGAATATGAGAAACAAATGAACTACTTTGATTCTGAGAGCCTCTTAGGAAAATTCTCACTTGGGAGACATGCTAAGACTACAGGAAAAAGCTTTGTGGAAAAAAAAAAAAAAAGCCAAGCATTCACCAGAAAGAGTTAACTACTTCAGACCTGCCCTGTGACTGCATGCTGAATCATTCTGTGAGCTTTACTTCTACCAGACATAGCTCTCACATTCATGCAATAAACAAGTTCTGTCTCGCACAAATATTTTGTTACTTTTTTACAGCTTACCTTGAGTCTGATCCTTAAGAATGCTTTAGGTCTCCAATTTTTATTCCTAAGTGAAATTCATGGAGTGGAATTGTGCACTACTGATGGACTATTTGATACCTGTCTCCCTTCTTGCTTAGCAGGAATGTCACTTGGCAATTTCTAGAGCAAGGCTGTAGCTTGTGGTTATTGAGAAGGGAAGTCTGCTTTTATACATCTCAGTGATTTTGAAAACCATACCCTAGATGAAATATATATTTTATTTTTGTGTTTTTGTGTATGTGTGTGCGTGTGTGTGTGCTGCAACTGCAGCATTTTTAATGTCATTCAAAGAAAAAAGATCTGAACTATTTCTGTGAAATTTTCTACAGAACATTTGGCTTGGAATAAAAGATTGATGGTAGTTTAAGAACCAAGTTTCGTCAAAACTGAAATGACGCCTGGACCTCATCAGCTTTAATATGAAGGAAAAAAAGTATGCAGTGAATGATTCAGCTGTCTAACCAATTTGATGTAAAAATTGATAAGGAGAGCTATTTTGCTGCTGTGGAAACTCTGGAATGTTGATGTGTCTTTCTATGAGGGAGATTAAATCTAGCCAATGGAATATTTTTCTGAGTCATTTTGACAAACAATTAGCTAAGATATACAGAACAATAATAGTGGAAAATTCATTAATAAACAGCAAAAGACTATTGTATTCCCCAGGGGTTCTTTATATTGAAGTTCCTAATTACCAGTGCAGGTACAACAAAGATAACTCTACATTTAACTTGGGGTTTTCCCTGGGTGCTTTATCATTGGCCTGATCCCTTGTTTTCTCATATGTACTGTAGTCACATAGAAGGATATAATTTATTCTTATCAGTTGTAGTAAGACTTGTAAAAGAGACAGCCCTAACACTTATGTAAAACTAATAGGAAATCTGGGATTGAACCAGGCAAGTCACCAGGCAAAATTTAGTGCTTAGAACTTTTCAAAAAGAAAACATATTGTCAAGAAAATAGCAGATAAAGCAACAGGTCACATTTTTTACTGTAACTTTAATGTCAAATAACAAAAAAAAAGAAAAGGAACAACAAAATAAGCAATCTTCTGAAACACTAGGACACTTGAAAGTGAGTATGTCGAGATTCAAAGGACACTTTCTTTCAACTGAGTTTGGCAGAGACACTGTGGAAACACATGACCTTTTACATACTCATAAGGAGAAAGATGAGTTCCTGCAAACAAAACAAAAGCATTCTCAATGAAATTAACAGGGGAGAGCGTCAACGCTGACAAATCCCAGTCTAGTATTTGCTCATCTGGAAAAAATCTAGGCACTAGATTTATTTGATTAATAGTATTTTTAATATACATCAGACAAATGAATATTTCTCACATTATAGAAGAGGACAGTTGTTTCTTAAAACAAGATTTGTTCTACTTTACTGCAGCAAGTAAAACAGGCCAAGTGGGACAGTGGGAATACTGCACAACATTTTCCATGAACATTTGTCTGAATTTTTTAATGAAATCATGTTAGTGATATCTGCTAAACTCTTTTGTTTTAGCTGTCACTTGTGTGGCCAAATTTAAACATGAAACAAGTCCAGTTAATTCAGAGGTGTTCCACTACGATGAGCTGGTCTACTTTTGGATAATTTGGGGTTTATGGAAAAGGGATAAGGCAAAAGACTGCCTATTGAGTGTTATACTTCTGAAATCTGGACTTAGATTCCAGATTTGTTTTTGATGACAAATGGATTGTGTATTATAGCTCCTTTCAGATTCAGTTACTTGACTGGTTTGGTGGATGTTTGGTGATTACTTTGTTTAGAGAGAGAAATCACAACAAAATGATCAGTTTCTGTGGTGCTTGTATGTAATTCACAAAGAATATTCATAGTGTTATTTCCTGGGGCCCCAAGAAGAACTAGCTCTGTGCACGCTGCCCTGAGTCACTTGTTGGAAGACCTACACTCTTCTGGGTACTTTGATCTCTAAGCAAATCTACTATATGTGAATTTTCTTTGATTCTGCTCAAATAAGTGTGTTTTAAATCACATTTCTCTCTTGCACTCTGATGCACTGTGATACAACACCTACAGCTGTTCTACTAGTCCTGAATAAAATCTCTGGTATAATGGCATATCTCAGTGTATCACTGTACTGTGAGCTGTGGATTCTACTATTTGTGCTATTATTTCTGGAAAACAATGTGTATGTTTTATGTGCTGTTTTTTTTCTTAAATTTATTTTAAGTTCCTAATGACAGTTTGTCAGTCTCAGTGACACCCAAAAGCCTCACAGACAATATTTCAAATGTGCAGAAACAGTGAATAATTGCATGTGTACATTGGCTACAATATCATCAGTACATAACAATATATGCATTTATCAAAGCTAAGTTTATATGTCTAAACTTGTAAAAACAAATACCCCAAAATACAGGCATTGTAAGTGATGAAGCAGATATGTTTAAATCCTAGCTTTACACTTAGATTTGATGTTTAGAGAATTCATTTAAAAAAATGAGTTACATACCGATTCACTAAAATTCAGTGTCAAGAAACTTCCTCTGAAAATTGTGAACACATCTTTGGTATAGTGTTGTACAGTCTATTCTTGTTTAGTTGTCAGATGGAATTAAGTCTAAGTGACAGTCTGCCTGTCCATTCAAATTTTAATTTCCCACGAATCTTATGTTTTATTTAACTTACCATAAAAGTATAAGAGTTGTTAGACTACACAGTATGCAGAGAAGGCATCTTGTCTCTTACTGGCATGGCAAGACTTGGTGCTTCAAGAAATACCACCATAGAGCATTTATCTAAACATATAATATCATGAGTAAATCTGTCCCCTCCTCTTTCTTTAAGGCACAAAGTTTAGAATGCTTTCACCTGTGGAAAGTCCTTAAAAAAAGAACTTACCAGGATCTAAAATTATGATTCACACATGGAAAGGTTTTCCAGTCCATGTTTTAGAATCCCATTTCTCCCTCTGCCCCATATCTCTGGAAGAGGAAATCGTGTTCAGATTTCACTTTCCTCACACAAAGGAGTGGAGAAGGACCAAATCTGAGGTTCTTCTACTGACATTCTTATTTCAAGTTGCATTTTTCATCCAAACACTAGAATTTTGTGGCTAGTTGTGATTAGTTCATTTTAGATTCACATATTTCAACTGCTTTCCTCTTTTTCTTATATCAGAAATTTTAATTCCCTCAGCTGTTATCTTCTCAAAAGCTTTCTGAGATCTGAAACCATAGTCACAATAAAGCCCCTCTGTCTCATGATTACATATACACACATATGCACGTGAGCATGTGTCCTAGAAACCTATTCCTTCATTTGCAGCGTGCCAAAAGATTTGGGATTCTGACAGTTCCAAGTGTCCCTTTACTTTTTTTTTCTTACCTGATCTTGGCATGCTTAAAACCCTGGAAAGTCACAATTTATTTTCCAAATAGTCGTCCTGCATGGCTCAGGAGCAGAGCTGTACAACAGGATATCCAGCTATTCAGCACTGCTGTCACAGGTGGCCAACAGTGCAGCTGCAAAGAGCTTCCTGCCAGGAGGGCAGAGTGGGTCCACAGGAAGAAATGTTCCCTTCCTCTTCCAATCTGTTTTCAACTATAAAGGAAGGCCCAGCTCCCACTCCTCCAGCAGATCTGCCTACACAGCGGTTTTCAGCTGGAGCAAAATCTCAGCTAACATTTCTAACAATAACTGTCCGAAGTGGAGCAGCCTCTTTGCAGGGCTTCAAACAGCAGGGAGCCCTACCTTCAACGCAGAGCTGCCCTTGAGAAACAGCTCAGCTTGATTGTATTACTGTTGCATGTAATTGTATCATTGTTTTAGAGTTCATTTCGGAGCAGTGGGTGATGTGCAAAAAGAAAGGACAATAAAAGGAGCAGCAATCTTTTTCTTGAGATACCACAAGTAGGCAATTCATGTTTCCTCTTTTGTCCTGCAATCAGCCATAAAAACACTTACAAGAGTAAAACTGCTTTCAATCATTTGTGGATTTTTACTTTAAAGAAGGAAAGAGTGTGATGGTTTTATCCATGAATTTTACAAGCTGACAATTCAAATCATGAATACAGAAAACTAGATTTGGCAAAGCCATTAGAAAAAATTTGAGAAAGAGAGAGTGCTAGTTCATCACAGTATTAGCAGAAAACAAGCAAAAATTCACTGTTTCATGGGTAACCCAAGCCTACTTCCACGGAGACCATTGTGCTAAAAAAGCACCGGGTATGGAAACAAGGTTGATGAGGATATGGAAAACTGTTATAGTTATTTAAAATTATACTGAGACTGAAGGACATTATGTAGCTGAAAAGAGAGATTTTCTCTGAGCAGACAAGAAGCTGAACATTTTTGTGAAATGTGCATAGAGCTGATCTGTCTAAAGTGAAGTGCAAGTGTAAATCTCTTCAGGACTGGGGCTTTGGTCACAGGATCACAGGGTGGTTGTGGTGGGAAGGGGCCTCTGGAGGTCATCTCGTCCAATCTCTGCTCGAGCAGGGACATTCAGACCAGGGTGCCCACGACCATGTCCAGATGGCTTTTGAAGATCTCCAAGGAGGAGATTCCACAGCTGATCTGGGCAGTCTGTGCCTGTGCTGTGTCAGTCACCCACACAGTAAGTGCCTCCTGATGGTCAGACAGATCTGTGTTCGTATGTGCCTGTTGCCTGGTGTTCCCTCACTGAGCACCACTGAAAACTGAATGCCAGTATGAAAGGCCAGAGAGACCACAAGAAAAATGTAGACTAATGCCAGTGGCTTTCTTAGCTTTGATCCTACAGACGTGATTGACAAAAGGCAACATCATGGGCTTTTATACAAGTGGCTCTGTAGACTTCTGTACCAATAAGAGACCAAATCTTTTCAGCCTAAAACTCCAACTTTAGGCTCTGAAGCCTGTATTACAAAATTTTTCATTCTTTCAGATTCAAAATGTGAATTATCCATACCTTCCAAAGAAATCTAAATTTACTGGGATATTTGGAACACATAACCATTAATTAAAAATGCTGCAATGAAGACCAGTCGTTCCCTGAGACCATTTGGGAATGTGAAAAATATCTTAATGGATTTAGAGAGCGCAATCAATTTATTTTATGATTAAAGAGTTCCCTCTTTCAGCATTTACCAATTTAATCATTGAAAATTACAAAATATGGCTCCTGGTGAGGGTATGTACGTCAAGGAATTAAAAATGACTCGAACATGGATGGCCTCAACTTATTACTACCTTATTATGCTGGAAAACTACCTGATTAAAAAAACTAATGAAATATATTCTCAAACATTTGTATCTGGTTGCTCTGAAAAATGTGTTTGTTTATTTTTGTTTCATTGTAAGAGAAAGCCTAAGCTAAATTACAGCATAAAAACCTGTGTGAACACTATTGATAGAAGAGGAATTACTTGTCATTTGATATTAATGCACACGAGAAAAATATCTAAACTGCAAGTCTGATATAAAGTAAAAAATGCGCATTTACCTAACAAATCGGAAACATTACTACATAGTACATTCTTCAGTTCTCCCTACTGTAATTTTAGAGAACACTGTTACATAATGATCATCATTTGCTAACTTATAATGCATTATTGTAATACATTCCTTCATTTTCTCTGAGAAATAAAGCAAAATTTCTGCCTTTTCCTTTCACTTTGCAGATATTAAGCACCCATCAGGTGGTCCTATCTTTTCATAAACAAATTGACACTGCAAATCTGAGAATTATCTGTTCACTTTCTCATCCTCACACCTTAGATGTCAGACAAGCAAATCCCAAGAAAATATACAGTACTATGAAACCTTATGTTTTAGAGGTAATTGGGTTCCAGCTGATGTCTTGTAAATTTAAAAGCTTTGCCGACTCCTTCAAAAATATGCTGAAACTCAGTTTTGTAAATTCACGCAGAATATATGATACAGAGCCTACTTCAAAGACAGAGGAAAAGGTCTGAGTCTATCCACAGGTGCATCTTAATTTTCAGCATAGTATGTAAGCATGTGCTTCGATTCCATTAAAATCAAAGGGGTTTCAATTCATGTTTTAAGAACCCTTCCAAGACAGAAAAGCTTCGTTTAGGAAGAATTGCAGTTACAAGGTTAGGTGCTTAGAACACCTTTTGATTTAACTATAAAGTTGCTAACATACTGATCATTGCACTCACTTATTTTCAGATTTTCAGGTTACAAATCTGAAAATAAGTGTGTGCATGTATTTCTGATGGGAAAAAATGATTGCCTAACCAGCTTACTACACCTGACTGTCTGGTGCAGCCAATTTTGTCCTCATTGTCATTTTAATATGATTGTGAACATTTTTTAACAGACCTTAGCTAGGCTTATAACCATGCTTTAGTAGGCATATGATTATATTTTTGCATTGGAAAAAAGGAGACATTCACTTCATAGTGTTTGATGCTCTTTTACCTATTTTCTACTAAAAAGCAGTAATGTTGTAGAAAGCAGGTAGATCCTCATTGCTCGGAAAGAAAAATAAGAAAGAAAAAATGATAAGTATATTTTATTTGAGGGAAAATATTAGAAGTCATTAGTTTAGTCAAGCTTCCCCAAATATGACAAATACAACCGAATTCACCAATCTGTGAATAATAATCATCACATAAATTGTCTACAGCAATAAGTTTCATAGATTTAATATCAAATATATTTCATACTAGGACACTGGGTCAACAAACATGCAATCAAATATTCCAACTAAAACATCTCAAAGCTTCGCAAGTCTTATAAGCCCCCTACATGAATACTATTAAATATATTACTATGTCACTGGAAAAATAATCTTCCTTATTATTATTTTTTTCATTCACTTGGTGCAAATCAGGAAAAACAGACTAGTATGGCAATTATTCATATTCTTTAAGATACAATCATGGACCCCTTTTGCAAAATTAATTAACCTTCAGTTTCACTTTGGAAAGATAGTAGAATTTAATGACTCCCACAGATCATCTCTTTAGTGAAGCCTCTTGGGAATTAAGGAAGCCTGCTCAACTGAAAATATGGCAAGCCATTGCAACTGCCTAATCTTGAGGTTGCCTGACACTTTACATTATAAATCTCCTCCTCTCTTTTTTTTAAATTTCAGTCACTAAAAAAAAAAAAAGAGGAATTTTGCAGAAGTCATTGCCTCATCTACACACATAGGTCGCTCCGAAACTAATGCATCCTTTTTATTTCTCTGGAAAGTGCAACAGATACAAAGAGCACAATATAAGTAGTTGATAGAGCAAATTCTCAACTACAAAACACTCATTTTCAGCATAGTCACCACCATTAGCCAAGCATTTTAACCAACAGTGTACAAGAGCCTGCATGCTGTGCTCGTAAAAACCTGTTCTAGCAGAGGTGACCCACTATTTCACAGCTGTTATGACAGCGTCCTTGCTAGGAAAATGCTGCCCACACAGTCCATCTTTCATTGGCCTGAATAGATTGAAGTCAGAAGTTGCCAAACCCGGCTATACGGAGGGTGTGGTAGGACAGTCCAGCCAAATTGGCAATGTACTCCATGGTCTTCAAACTAGTATGGGGCCAATAGTTTCCAATACATTGAAGCTGACATTTGCCTCTGTACACAGTTCCCCTGTTGTAATCTGCTGATTCGCATGGATGAGCTGATCAAGACGCTCTTCATTTCTTGGTATGACAGCTGTTCATGGCCATCTGGAACATGGCTTACTTTTCACATCACTGTCGCTACTGCTGAAACACACCATCTCCTCATTGTGCTCACATCTACTGTTTGGTCTCCAGAAACCTTCTGCAAGCATTGGTGAATGTCAATGGGTGCCATTTTTTCTGCACGAGGAAATTCAATGACATGCCTTTGCTTCATGCACATGCTTCCATGTCAGACACCATTTTGTCAGACTGCCCCTCTGCTGCCATCTGTCACATGGCAATGAATCATAATGAAATATCGGCAGGAAAGTCCAACCTCTACTGCCATACCATCAACATCTGCCTCTGACATTGTGGGCCAACAGAATAAAATAGGAGGCATTACTTTTGGAGCACCCCTTATACAAGTTATACAGCTCAGTGTATGTATTGAATATTGTCAGCCTTTTCGTACAGTTGACACCCATGCCAGTTGCCCATTGAAAGAAGTACTGAACAAACTAGTAAAAAAATAGTTTAATAATGCTTACCAATGGTGTGACATCTGTTACATTTTACATTTTCTGCTGCTTCTCAAACTGCACATCAAGCCTTTCAATGACTCTCTTTCTTACTCCCCTTTCTCCCCTGTCACTCTTCCTTCTCTCTCTCTGTTACTCATTTAAACTCTTATAAATCTGGAGCAATTCACTGAAATGCAGTCTCGTCAGAATGACAGTGTTATCACTGATAACATATTATGGGCTAGTGGGAGCTGAGTTTTGCCAGCTGGCTCTACTGCTTAGATGATTTCCTAGCCTGAGTGACATGGTAAATTTTGCATGTATTTAGAAATGTCTGAGTAAAGGGCCTACTTAAACTGGCTATCAAAGTAGTCTAGACAATTACTTGTGATGCTTCAGGAAACTACTTGCTCAGAGACTTTATGATTTATTCCCTCTAAATATGGAAACTGTCATAAAAAACCGATATGCATTGAAATATGTCTTGCAGAAATATATTTTCTTCAAAAAATGTTGTGCCCATAATTCTAACAAATCTTTTATAGTGCTCTTACATTTCTCAGTAGTCTTTGAAATGCAAGACTGAGATAATTTTCATATGATGAAAAGAGGGTATTATCTTTTACCTTATTAAATTATTTTAAGCATTGCTTTGCCCTAACCACATTGTCTTGATCAGTGTCCAGGTTTGGATCTGTCAAATGCATACTTAAATATTCTTAACTTTCCAGATTTTCCATCAAGGGTTGCAGAAATCTGCAGTCAGTATCCTTATGTTACTTTTCATTAGTTTTATTCACCAAATCTTAGCAGGGAATAAGAACACAGATCGTGTATCACTTCCAGAAACGAAATGACAATGAAATGAAAAATCAACTTAGTGTTAGAACACTGTACGTCCAGATCAAATTGAGTTTTTAAATTCCTGAGAACAGTGTAAGGCAATTCTCCCCCTGAGGGACAAAGAAAATAGAATGTGTGTGAGGAAATGCTGTAATAAACTGGTAATATATTTCCATAGGGGATACATAGGAATGTTCCATACATCCTCCTAGCATGGCAGTAAACCAAACTTAAGAGCACAAAGTAAGGCATTTCCATAATGAAATAAATAAATAAATAAATGAAGAATAAAAACTAGCTGCATAGCAAGGATGGAGGCCCAAAGTGCAGGTTTGTTTTTTTGTTGAGAGATTATGTCAGTGATGCCTGCATTGCTGCCCAGTTTAAATGACATTTACTTATCAGATAAGTCTCAGAGAACGTAATGCAAGCTGTATCTACATTAAGTATCTGCTGGGACAGTAAGTGATTCTGCTGATGCAGAACTTTCTGGTGGTCTGCAAAAGCTGGATATTTGCATAGGATTTTTTTTCCTTACCTCTAATTTATATCAAAGTAAACTAAAGCCAGAAAAGGTATTTGGCTTTTTAACATCTTAAGGAAAGAAAGAAACATTTTATTTTATATCTATTTTGGAAAACAGATTTTCTTTTTATTATTATTGTTTAAAATTTAGTTTTAAACTGGATTGTGTCACGACAAATTGTCTCTGATACTTATAAACTCTGATCACAGATTGGATAGTTACTCAGAGGAACTGACTCTTACCCTTCGCTGCTAATATAATCAGCTAATGGCACCCCAGGGACTCCTTACTATGTTGTGTTAGGGCTGGAGACCTAAAGCTTTAAAAGTTCCCACAATATCGCCTGACCTGCCTGATGATCAAAGGGTTTTGCTCCTAAACTTGCCTGAGATAGCAGAAGCATTTTTGAACCTTTAACAACCCAGTCCAGCCATTCTGCCTTGAATGAATTAGCACTTTTTAACTTAAATTTTTCTCTCTCTCTCTTTTTTTTTTTTTTTTTTTTCCTCCACAACCAACTCCAACTCCAATATGCTCTGTGAGCTTTCAGAGACACAAATTGTGAGTTTTCTTGCCTAGCTTGCTTTCCATGCCTGGCCCATTTGGTAAACTTAAGGCATACTTAACCCCATGCAATGGCTCCCCTTTTCTCCATAGCCTCATGACTGGAGCATCTATGATGCAGGAAACATCTGTTTAGATTTTCTCTCCCAGGGGTGATTTGAACCCTCTCCCCCACCACAGTCTCCAGCATCAATACACTCTGAAGAGGTGAGGGAAAGGAAAAAATTGCCTTACTTTTTTATTCTTGTACACTTGTAAAATTTTTCTTTCCCGTTTTACATTGTGTTTTGAAGAAAGTCATTCTCTTTATATACTGTATACAAGTGTTACTATGCTGTACACGCAATCCTCAGCTGTATTTAATCCCAAATACCAGCACAGAACACATGGAAAAAAATAAAACAAAGAAATTCCATTTATTTCAGCATATGTTCTTTCACAATCAAATGGATTTGTTTCTGCTTCCAGCCTCTGAGATATGAGGGTTTATTTATAAATATTTAAAAGCAATATTTAGGAATATTTCTAACACAGTTTGTGATGATGGCACATGCTGAAAAACAAGGCTAAATATTAAATGGATGATCTTTGCAGAAATAAGTGGATGCAAGTAACAATGAAGCAGTGCTTGTTTCAGACATGTTTCAAGGATTTATCAGTAAAGCTGCCTCACTATGAAAGTGAATAAGTAACAAGGACTTTCTTCCCCCTCCTCCTTACTCCTTTTCTCATGTCTAGCTTCACAGTTGGTCACTAGCGTTATTGGTCAATTTGGAAATAGAATAGAAACAAACATTAATCAGGCTGCAGGAGGCCAGAAAAACAAATTCTGGTTATAAACCCAGAGATTGTCGGTATGGTTATTCATGCTGGAAGGCTGTACTGGGGGGAAAATCTGTACAACATTTAAAGAAGAAAAGGTCCATTGGCTTGGAAAGCTTGTTGTCTAAGGGTAAGAACAGGGGAAAACTGTTTTAAACTGTTGAAGAAAAAAATGGAATACTTACTGTTTGGCAAAGCATTGATAATGGCCAACACGAGTGGAAACACCACTTGGCACTAGTTGTGATCCTTTGAATTTATCATTAACTGATTGATAGATCTGATAGTTCTAAAATCTATCAGTATCTATAACTGACTGGTGAAGTGAGAGACCAATGATATTTTCTGATTAGAAATCGCTCAATTGTTACGTTCCTCAATTGCTCAATTGCTACATTCCTGTGGCTTTCAGTTCTTTTATACCCTTTAACTATATTATAATGCCTCATATATTAAGGAATGAATTTATTTTCATGATTATATCATTTAATAACAGAGAAAAATGTCAACTCAGTGATGTTTAGACAAGGTATACAGACAGTATTTTTACAGCATACTGAGCCAGAGACTGTTAGTATTTCCTGAGCTTTCCTGAGCTGAAAAATTAGATGAAAGAATGAAAGCAACTAAATACTTGAGAATCATGCAACCAGCACTTAACTACCAGCTGCTAGCAGTATGCAGTACAAGCAATCCAATGCAGAGTTTCCAAAGAGAAACCTGATCACCTTATTTACTCTGAATGCTGGAGGTCAATTGAATTAAATGATGTGAACAAACAGACGAAATGAATCACCTGTTAAATGATGTAGCAAATGATGTAAACAAGACATCATCTGGTACTCCATCAGCAGCACTTCTGAGAACAGCGTCTTGCAAATGAACTTTCTAGACCTTCCTAAGAAAGTGAAATGCCTCAGGCTGAGACACTTAAACTGGTCAGGTATTGCTATGCCATATGAATTAAACCTAGCTAGTGATATCTGAGTGTAGTGATATCTTATTCTTTACATATGACCTACAAAGAGCCAAAAATATTTACCTCTTTGCTAATATAAAATTTTGTATTTAAATGTCTAAAATTAAATATCTGTGTATTTACATTAAAAATAAAACAGAAGATTCGGAGGTAGGTTCAATCAAAGTGGTTGCTTTCAAGGAGGTATACAGATTTATCCTGTCAGTGACCACCACATTTCCAATATTTTACTTGTGTTTGTGTGAAATCTGGGACACAGCATGGCTGTGATATCAGAATGGAGAGAAAAATATGCAACTGTTAAAGGAAGAGATTTGTGACTCTCTATGCTAATATAAATGCTTTTATGAAAAAGTGAGGTTACTTTTAAATAATTATAAATATCTCATTATTTAATTAATTTCAATAGTCTTTCTTGGTTTCCATCTTAATAGAGAGAGATTCAGTCTTAAACTTTTTTTGATCTTAAAACATTTTTTTCCACTCTCTCTGTACTTCTTATACTCTCAACAAATGAAAAATCTCAGCCTTAGTAAACATTTTAACATTCTTCCACCATTAGAGGTAAGGTTAAATTTTTTGTTTATATAAAGACAGGTAAGGGAAAAAAAAAAAACAAGGAAAATGATCTGACAACTTCAGGGGTTATTTCTGTGGTTATTTCTTGTCCTATTCACAGTGGGCTACTGCTGCATTTGCAGAAATCTTTCTTCCTGACATCAAAAAAACTTTTCATCATTAACAGTGAGGAAATGATTTGCAAACTATAAAATTTGAATTGAGGTTTCTTTTTTCAGCTTGAAGAGTATATCTTGATTTACCCATATATTCTTATACAAAATTTTCATATATAATTTCATTATCTGAGGAAAAATCCAGAGAACAATTTTAGATATGTATAAAAATAGTTCGGAAATGGAATTTCTGTTTCATAGGAAAATCTGAAAGATAAAATCTCATTTTATTTTCAGAACTGAACAGAAAGAGTCAAAATAAGACCACAGAGCAATTCATATAAAATATTTTATTTTTAAAATTAAGTTAAATTAGTGTCTCATTTTACCTTTTACACTTTCAGCTATTACATTAGTATTGTGCTTGATTATATTAATAAAAGTAAAATAAAATTTGAACTTTATTGAAAAGAGATGTTTAACTTTAGGAAATGGAAAATATACTATAGCTAAAGCTAGAGCCCATCGGCAAAATCATTAAGAATGTGAATTAATATTTGCAGGAAAAGTAAGGAAATCTCCCAGAATTTCTCCATTGCTGGTCTCAAGTGAAGTGTACTGAATTTCACAGAGTACAAAGACGTGACTTTAATCTGTCGACTCCCTTTGCACACAGGAGTACTTTTATTCAGAATTCTCTCAAACAATATAAAGTTTCAGTCTTCAAATCATCAAGCAAACTCTCATTTGTGTTCTAGCAATAGATCAAAGAAGCACTAGGGCAGGTGGAGATGGCTCCAGCAGTCTATGAGTAGGGCATGAAAATACTATAATTCCTTGGGACTCACCTCTTATTACCCATCAATATATACCAGCTTCTAAATTGTCATGATTCAGAGAACATAGCACTTTTATTTTTACTACTTTGCTAGTTATTAGCTGAAGTGTATGACCACAGATCCTTGAATCATTCCCAAACTTATCATAACAATCTCTTATTAGAGAGGAATGACTCACTTTAAGGATTTTGGAAGTTTTCAGTGTCCTCTGTAAAGTTCATTTAACCTCTGGGAGACGAAAATAATGCAGACAGGATGAGCATCTGAGTTGAAGACCTGGAAGAGGGGCAGTACGCAGAAACACACGTTGCTCTGCATTTGTTCTCTCAGCACAGTGTCTTGCCCTTCATTGTCCTGTTGCTATGAATCTCCTTTATTTGGTTAGTTCTATACATATTCTCCAAGGTATGGAAAGCTATTCTTAAGAACACAACAAATACAGATTTTTTGACAAGATGCCTACAGTTTTATTTGTATTCATATTTGAATAAGACAGATCATTTACAAAGAAATCGTTCAACGATTTCTTCCTTCTGTTTACTTCTAATACAATGAAATTCTTTGTTGCTTTTTTTCTGAAATACTTATACCCAACCATTGCTATTTTTAGAAAGAGTACACACGAATGTAAAGAAATACTCTCATATTTATCTAATATATTGTCTTAACAACAACAAAAATAATACACACAACTAAAATCAAAACCAAAACCAAAATCCACATACATTAAATTAGCTACTAAATACAAATCAACAATAAGGGACACTAATTTCTTTACATGACATAATGCAGAAAGATTAATTTAATCTGGAATATAACCAAAACATCCAGGGGTGCTTATCAACAGTCTTCTGTGGAGGAAATGATAATTTTTTTTTTTTTGATGCAAAACAAACAGACATGGGTTGTTTTCACAGCTCTGACCTAAGATCTCTCCTGATGTGTCTTACTGTGTTTTTAATCCATCTTACTCGACCCAGCAGCAGGTGTGAGGCAATTGAAAACAATGTACAACTGCATCATTTCACTTCCATGTGATTTTCTGCAATTTAAATTCCTGGAGAGGAATTAGTTTGAGGTCAACAACATTGTCGTGTTAACAGGCTGTTTGTCATAGCTGAACATTAACCAAGATCATTCAAAGCCTTAATTTGCCAAAGTATGTGCACAATCATCTTAAAGAAAAACAAACAAACAAGTAAGTAAACAAAACCCAGCAGTCCTGAAAGGAGTGTTATTATCCAAAGCAGGTAACTTTGAAGTTAAACTTTTACTTTTATATTGCTGGCAGGCAGGAAAATGAACTTGCTAAAACAGGGCAATCTAGCTGTTGCACACTCTCAAATCTCCAGGTGTACAGGCTGCAGTAGCATGAAAGGTTTCAGGCTGTGCAAGGAGGAGTCCAGCTACATGTTGTGCTGCTTTTCAAAAAGCTCTGAACTCTTCAAAAGCAAGGAGGATCCATTGTGTGGAAAAGCAGGAATGTGACACCCTTGACTACAGGGTCCACATTCAGTTGAACGGTTTGGCTCCGCACACTGTGTGTTTCCACAGTCCATATGTAACTGCACAGGATGGGTGGGATGTATATAATTAGAAGACTTACATATATGACTAGTGAAAGCGTTCGGGACTACTCAATAGTATTGTACCTGGACTAGATTTCAGCTTATTTATAGGTCTAAGGAGAGCTGGGTGTCAGCAAGCTAGAATGGTGTTGAGCTGTGGGGAGAAACACAGGTGAAATCATTCTCAGTAGGGAGGTTCCAGTTTGGAAAGAGTGGCAAGAACAAATGCTGACATTTTACAAATTGCAACATGGACCTGACATACTTGGTGACTAAAAGATTTCATTGATGCTATATGATGGGTTCAATGCACTACAGATTTATTACCATCTGAGTTCCAGACTAAGTTCCCATCCTCTTCTGTATGACATTCTCATCTTGTTTTGAGTCCAATGAAGTCATAGGCTGGGTAACTGTTTCAGGGCCTGCCTCCAGACCTTTTGAAAAAATGTATGAGAGACTTTACAGGACTAGGAGAATTTTTCAGAATGGAAGTAGAGCAAGTAGAGTCTCACTGAGCTTACATATGAGGATGTCAAAGCACTGCTATTGCTTGTTATCTGGCACAGAAGAGAAGCACTAAAGCACAAAGAGGGACTGAAGTACCCAAGTATGAGGAACATGAGAAGTGTTTTAAGGTTCTTTTGATTTCCAGACATTCTCTTATGAATTTATAAAACATCAGTTGATGCTGAGTACACTAACTCTGTACTCTGGTTTGTAACATTTACATTTTGGCAGTGGCTTTTCATTAAGCAAGCTTTCATTCAGCTGTATTCAAATGCGGTCCAGATGACTGTCCACTTGAGGCTGTTAACTAAAAAGCCCATAAAATACAGTCTTTAGTCCAGTTGAGTCTTTTCCATCAGTCAGACTGAATAATCTGTCAGTAGCAAAGTAATGTTGATTTTATAGATTACTTATATGAAGCCTAATTTTTCCCCGTTCTGCTTAAGCTAACATATACTTTAGTATGGATTTTTATCCCATCATTAGCAAGACAAAATTGTAGCATTTACAACAAAATTGATACTGACAAAAACTAACAGTTCCCTTTCATACGCTTTTATTAAAGATAGCTGTATAATGTGACTTGCTTTCACATTGTATAGTTGAGTTGGCTCAAGCATTCTGACTCAAGAAACCCATACGTGCTGGACTTGAATCTATTTTTCATAGACAAAAAGACTTTGAAGGTCCTCTCTGTCTCTGGCTAGAGCAATTCACTTCTGTTCATCTGTCATATTTTTCACAAAGTTTTGTAAGTTCTTTGGTATTATGTGTTCTTCTTGCACCTTTCATTATTTTTTAATAAACCATTTAAGGTGCAGAGATACTATGTTTTCCATCTCTACAATACTTTTCCATTAGAAGATAATCGAGATATATTTACAAATTGAAGAATTTCACTGGTTAGTATCCATATATGTTACATTACAGGCAGCAGTAAAATAGTCAGAAAGTTCAGAATAATCCAGTAAATACAAGCTCTAGATCTTGCTGACAACAAGAAGGGAAAGATTATATCTGCGAAGTTAAAAACGGTCTATTGTAGTATATCTTACGTTTGTGTTCACATGTCCATGTATGCATGCACAGTCTGGTTTGAGATTTTATAGTCAAGAATTTCCACTTAACTATCTCACTATTACCTTCATGAATAGTTATATCACAAACAAATAATACTAAATTATATATATATATATATATATAGCATTTTTGTTGCAGTGGTACTTGAAATTAGTCATGGATCAATGGCTATCTTTCTAGATGCTGTATGAAGTCAATACAAAAGGATGGCTTTGGTTTATTTATTTACAGACAAAATGTTCAAGTCTGTCTTTGACAGAATCTCAGCTATTACTGGCTGAAAGGCCATTGCTGTCTTACAAATCAATACGCAGACTTTCAAAAGCCGTGGAAGGTGTGGCAAGAGTGAACTGCCAAATTATCCTGAACATTTCTGAAATCCAAGCCAGAAACGTGATTACATCAAACTATTTGAGATGTGGTGTAATCTGTTGGAAGGTCTTCAGCATTTTCTTGAATACATATTCCCTGGAAGTATTCAAAGCCAGGCTGGATGGGGCTTTAAGCAACCTGGTCTAGTGGGAGGCGTCCTTGCCCATGGCAGGGGGGTTGGAACAAGATGATCTCTAAGGTCCCTTCCAACCTGAACCATTCTATGATTCTGTGATTTATAAATGCGTGCATTTAAAGCAAACATTGTATGAATAAGACGTACTCTGAAAAAAAAGGGATTTGTTAGAACTAATTACTTCAATTGCTCAATGCTAACAAATAAAATGGTAATTACAACCCATCTTAAACACTAAGTATCATTACACATTGAAACAATCTGCTCAGGGACCTTGTGGATTTTCCATTTCTCTGTTTTAAAATTGAAATAATACATCATGACTACTTTAATCAGAAAATTGAGCTCAATACTAAGGTCTGGGTTATATATAAAATCAGAATCAAACGCCTGCTTGCCCACTCTTTCCTTCAGAATATTAGGTCTACAAATTTGAAACTGTGGAAGAAGGTTATTTTAGCACTGGATGAAAGACTTGTTTTGAGACTCCACACAGAATGTTATGAAGGATTTCGAGTACAACTGGCTTTTAGGAGGAGGCATAGCTATAGAATTACAGAAGAATGATTTGTAAGAGACCTCTAGAATTCATATAGTTTCACATTCCACTAGGAGCAGGATTACTATCAATACTAGCTTAGGTCAGCTTTGTCTTTGCTTAAAACTCTCTGAGTTTTTTATTTTGAAAATCTTCAAAAATAAAAGAAAACACTTAAGGTCAATTCTTGTAAACCTTCAAGGATGGAGATTCCATAATCTCTCTGGGTAACCTGTTGCAAGACTGCATGATCCTCCAAGATACATATTTTTTTCATAATGTCCAACATGAGGCTCCCAAGCTTCAACCTCTGGATACCGTTCCTTGTTAGACTGTTTGGAACTACCAAAAATCTATAGTTTGGCTTCATAATCTTTTTAGTTTTCCTTGTAGGCAATTAGACAACAATTATAGGCAAATAGATTGCCCTTTAGCTTCTTCTTCATTGGACTAAATCCCATTTCCCTCAATTCCTTTTTGCAAGCCACGTGGGCTAGGCCTCTGACCTCCTTGCTGGTCCTCCAGTAGGATCCTTCTACATATATACCATGAACTAAGGGACTCAAAACTGCGTATGGTATTCTAGACATGGCCTCACCAGTGACAAATAGAAAGGACTAACAACTCCTGTGATCTGATGGATGTGCTTCACATTGTATAACCTGACGTTGTTTACATTTGTAATAAGAGCACATTGTTGGCTTGTTTCCAGCCTGACTTCCATTGTAACTCATAGATACTCAGCCAGTCACTTCCCAAACTGTACCAATGCACACATATCTTCCTCCTCAGTGCAGAACTTCACTTTATTGTTTTTTTGTTTTGTTTTTGTTTTTTTAAATTCAGCCTTATAAACATTCTACTGGCTTAATCCTCAAGTTTATAAATGTCCCTTTACGCTGAGAATGCCATCCATCTTGCCAACCACTCTACCCATTTTAATGTCATTTGTAAATTTTCTGGGGCTGCACTGTCATTTATAGGCTGCAGTAAATCTTGACCTGAAGAAGAAATGCTAATTTCCTTTGTATGATGACTTTAACTGTTCTGCTGATTCTATTTGTTAAATCAAATTTTCCACATTTGTTTTTCTTTCCTAAATGTGGTTTCAGGTGTCGTAAGTCAGGGCTGAAAAGAAGTGAGATTAGGTTACAGCAGGCTTTCATGTTGCTTCTTCTTAAATTGAGGGAGGATTCAGACGTGTAGGCATGGATGCAACCCAAAGTCTTTGCAACATGTATCTGGTAAAATAAAATTAGTATCAGGCAAAAGGCTTTCTGTTCAACATATGCAGATAGCTTTGACTTCTTGACTAAATTCTGTAATAAATCACTTGTATAACTATATTGTTGTAAAGATCCAGATGAAAACAGATACAAGGATGCAAGTATCCAAAGGAATAAATGTTTCTAAAATTCAAAGTCTGCTATAGTTTAGTGAAGAAAAGTCAGTTTCCGCTATAGAATGTGTTCTCCACTGTAAATCTTAGTTAAATCTTAATGAAAATCCATTGAACATGGAAAAATCAGACAAAATAATTTCTAACAATGTCTTTTATACTTGAAAAATATTGAAGACTGCAAGAATAGTTGGATGCTTGTTATCTTAAAGACTTAGAAAAAGTTTAGCATACAGTTCCTTCAGCTTGTCCTTGCAATAAACACTATTTTCCCCATAATCCGGGAAATTAATTTTATAGAAACTTCATAAACAACATTAAAACTACTATAGATACCTCATGGGATACATGAAGCAAGAGGTCAGAGGGGTAGGAATTCCTTCTCCTGTTCTTTCTACCCTGTTCCAACCTCAGGGATGAACTGTGTGGTGTCTGAATACAGCACTAGACCAGTCTTGAAGTTTAGACAGATTAGTTTTGCTCCACATAGGACAAAAAGTTCACATAGTCCATAAGACGATCTTTTCTCTGAGAACTGAGGCAAGTTTAAAAGGTCAAAAATAAATCTCTTCTTTACATACACCAGAATTAAGTAAATACATATTTGACTTCACAAAAGTGAAAAAAATAACCTCTTGGAAATTACACAAGCATTCAAATAATTATGCAACTCTTAAAATAGATGAATAGGAAGCCTGTCTCCAAGAAAGTCTTGGTTATTACTTGAATCATCAAACCAGATTTACCACTGACATTTCAGTAGCTTTAGACATTGATCATCACTTCTGCTCATGCTCATCTGAGATTTTGTAAGTCAGATTATTTTTCTTTCTTATTTTATTTGTCTGTATTCTTCAAGTTACTGACATCTAGGTACTAGACTGAGTTATGAATTTTCTTACTATTATGACAGAGTAGCCTGATTATTTTTTTCTGAGAAGGGAAATAAGAGTAGGAGGACAGATGTCTCCTTTTTCCCCCCAAACAAAATTTCTCTTCCTTAAGGAAAAAATTTTCTACTTCATAGTTATGAAAATGTTGCATGAACAATATTATTTCTGAACAGTTCTGAAAGCAAACAGAAAGTTACATGACTGCAGGATTTCTAGAGCAACTGCAGCTAGAGAATGCATATAAAATTTAAGCAACTGATTTCTAAGATATTTATCCCAAATATTCTTTTGATTTTTATCCTTTTTATCCTTCTAACTGAGAGTAGAGCCTTTCTACTGAAGAGATGTTCTGAAATGGCTTCTTTTTTGTGGTACATCATTTGCAGATTAATAGCTATGATATGTACTAACATCTTGTTGGGGGACACTAAGCTGAAGTTTGCCTTCAGTTGATTAGTATTTCTGTTCCAAATTACTTTTCTGTATTAGTGAAAACATAGTGAATCAGGAATGAGGGGTTTTTGTTTCCTTGTTTGGTTGCTTTTTTTTTTTCTCTTTTAGACCTTAGACTTGGCTTCTACTGGTTTTAAGTAGAGAAGAAATCCAATTTGTTGCCTCTTCCTAACAGCATACGTAAGGTCTTTATCAAAAAATGCAGTAATGTTGGAAAGTAAAAATACTATAAAGAGAATCCAGAAGAGAAAAAAATCATTCATGATCAATAGCCTTTTCAAAGTCCAATCCAGCATGAGAAAAACATTGAATTGGCTTGGAAGAAGCTATATAAAATCCTGATATGAACAATAAGTGCTCCTTATTGAATGATGAATTGGTACAATAATGCTCAGAACTGAGAGAAAGCAAGCAACTATAACAGTCTGCTGCATCCATTTGTAAACTAATCTACCAATATTGCTCCTGGCAATCAGTTGATATGAGAAAATGCAACAATCAAGTGCAGAGAAAAAACTTGGAAATAGGTAGCTAAACATATCAATTTCAACTGCTATTGTTTGGAGTCAGAAAGTGCTATGGATGTGCTCTACATCGCATGTGACAAAAAGGAAAACGTTCCTTATTGTTTTGCTTTTACTATCAATAATATTACTAATGTTGAAATGAAGCTTTTAACAAGGCAATTTATTTCCAAAGTATAAATGGAGTCTATTTGTAGGTTGTTTTGAATTCCTGTCCTTTTTGCTCAATACAATTAATTACATTTTGCAATTGCTTAATGTCTTGCACTGTTGACACTTTGCTTCCTTGCTGGCCTTTAGATTTGCTACTGACAATAACAGAATCATAGGAACATTGAGAACTTCTAACTGTGTCTCTACAGGCAGTTTCTGATCTTGTATCATGGCCAAGATGTATGAAATACCAGTTTATCCATCAAAGCTGTGGAAAACAAAGCATGATAACCCAGCCCTGAGTTGATGTTCAGTTTCACCTTTTTCTGAGCTTCTGCAAGGAGCTCCCACTCTTCTGTCAGGAGGCGTATTCAAAAACCATGGAATCAAAGATCCAAATTCCACATTTCCCTTTGGAAATGATCAGGCCATGCTCAATCATTACTTAGGCATGATGTTTTTCGAATGATCATGCCTAAGATATGCAGGGAACACCCTCACATAAGAATTCTAATCTTCCTCCTATCAATTTGACCTAGCCAGGAACTGGCTTCTTTCTGCAGCCAACTCAAACAGTCACCATAGATCTGGTAGTTACATATTCAGCCAAGATTATTGGCTGAAGTGTTTAAAGAAAGCTGAGTCTGTATACAAAAGCATTTGGATAGAGTGTCAGCAAAGTCAAATGCTGACATAAGCAGGCAGCTGGCTATGCACAGGCTGGCTATGGATTTTAGTTGTGTCTTATTTTAAAATGGCTCCAGTTTTGGATTCAAAACATGCACAGTACTGTACTTATAATATTTATTTATTCTGATTTATTTGCACAAAGATGAAAATTCTTGGCTTATAAGGAAAGAAAAGCTGTGCCTCATATCCTGACCTCATGCCTACCATTTACATTGGAATTTTCTTTGGTGAAGGCAATGACCAAGATAACTGTAACTGCAACCACAACTAGGATCAAACATTAACCCTAACAACTTTCTGTTTAGTAAGTAACTAGAATAACATTTGTCATATACCCTGCTTAGCTGCTTTTGAATTTTATTCACAAGTCATTTTTAACATTTTTTCTCTGTAGATAAATACAATGATGATCCGAAAGTAATGCCTCCTGTTTTATTATGTTGGCCCATGACATCAGAGGCAGATGTTTGTGGTATGGCAGTAGAGGCTGAACCTTCCCGCCAATATTGCATTCCATTTTGTTGCTGTGCAACATATGACAGCAGAGAGGCAGTCTGACCAAATGACTTCTAACATGGAAGTGCCGATGAAGTAAAGGGGTGGGATTGAATTCCTTCATGCAGAAAAAATGACACCCATGGACATTCATTGATGCCTACAGAAGGTTTCTGGAGACCAAACAGTGGATGTTAGTACAGTGAGGCGGAGGCGGTGCGTTTCAGCAGTGGCGGCAGTGACATGAAAGACGAGCCATATTCCAGATGGTTATGCACAGCTGTCACACCACAAAATGAAGAGCATCTCGATCGGCTCATCTGCACAAATCAGTGGATTGCAACCAGGGAACTGTGTATGGAGCTGAATATCAGCTTCAGTGCTTTGGAAATGTTGGTGGCAACACTGGAATATTGCAAAGTTTGCACCAGATGGGTCCCACAAATACTCACAAAGGAACAGAAAGAACACCGTATGCAAGTTTGTCAGGACCAATTGAACCAATATGAGGCTGAAGGTCACAGTTTCCTGGATTCATCATTAATGGTGACAAGACGAGGTATCACCACTATGAGATAGTGTCAAAACAACAACAGCACATGGAATTGTGAAAGTAAGCATGTATTGAAAACACGGGCATGCACTCAGCCGTCCAATTTTAGCTAGCATTTATCTGCAGAAACCTAGACCTAACCTCACATCTGAACCCTCTTCATAGTCACTGAGGGGGGGCATATTAGCAGGATGACTGTGTTTTTGTGTGCAGCTATTCAAGTAAGGATACAGAGGCTGATAGCATGAAGTCAGTACAAAGGAGAAAAGGGATGAAATATTGCCAGAAAACACACAGCATCCTGAGACTATATAGCTAATAGACAGGCAATTTGTCCAGAACTAAATAATCCTATCATCTCAGGAAGATGGAGTTACATACATGGAGTTTGTACTTAGAGCATTCATATTTGGTTGTTATGCTACAGCTCTAAATTCTTCTGCAGAAAAGCAAATTCCCCTATAGTCTTACCTTCCTTGTTATAGCAGAAATGAGGCAATAAAGATTTAAAATGTTCCATAATTAACTCAGAGGCCAGTAGCAGTCTGAAATGAGTGAACTGAGGTGGACATTAAACGATGGGGTTTTATAGCTATTGCTAACTTAATTTGTAAGAAACTACCAAACACGATTCAAGACCATGAAAGTGATCTATAGCTTCATAAAGCATTGCACTGACACAAGGGAACAATAAAAGTATTTCCATATGAAGGATGACACCAAACAAGCACTATGACTGGCATTTTTTTCTGTAATGCCTGTAACTACAGTATTTACACTCTGCTTATAACATAGGTAAATAAAGATGTATTTTGGTAAAATTGTAAATAAAGTTGTATATTTTAAAATGCTGCAGTGGTGCACATGCAGATGTATTATTTTACATAGCTCCTGTATGGTGCCATGAATTGTAGAGAATCAAAACTCATCTGGTGCCAAGGTGAGTTCTTTGTATTGTTGATTGAAATATTTTTATGATTCTACGAAGCCCTTTTTTTCTAAATAATTGTTATATTACATTGCACCTGAACTTCTAAATCACTTAGGAGATTATTGAGATAGCAGTTTGAATGCGCTTATGGAACAGCTGTCTGTGTCTGGTGGAAATGAGGAAATGGACAGTTCTGCTAGCAGTGACCAGGGCTCTGATGACTGACTTTGAATCTGGAGGAACAAGACCCTATAAAGGGACCATTAACTGCTTTTTGATAGCTTTTATAGTTTTATTGCTTAACCCTATGAAATAAACAGGTACATAAAAGGGTGCAAAGAGAACACAAAGTAGACACAGCAAGTTATCGAAGCACAAAGTCTACTCTGCATTAAGAGGAACAAAGAAAGACCAACTGCATTTGAAAACAATACTAAATGTATATATTTCAAGTTTCTAGATATGAAACAATATTCAATAATTCCACCTGCAAAATAGCCTTTCAGGGTGTGATGATGGAGAATAAGTATAAAGGGAAAGAACATATAAAATAGATGTATATTATGTGGTGTTCTCTTTTAACACTTAGCAGAGACATTAGGGTCTTTCAGAAAAAAGAAAAAGATTGCAATGTTTTTGTTATTGAAATAATCGCAAACTTTGAAATAAAATGCTATTTTGTATTAATACCTATTCCTATTGTAAGTATTACCTCCAACTTCAACAGTTCGTTGGTGTGTGACATTTTATGTACTCTAAAATTAGCACTATGTTGAAATAGATTATAGAAGATGTCCGCAAGTTGAGGCCCCATAATTTGGCACTATTTGAATATAATAATATATAAAAAACTGTACAAAACACTGAACATGCCTCTTGTGTGCTTAAACTCACGAAACAGGAAAGAAATAATATTCTGATCCATGTGTTGTTTTTAACCATTTTATCTCCCAGGAATGCAAATCTAGCACAGCCTCCATTCCAGCTTTCCTTCTAGACTTTTCCCTTTGCCTATCTTTTGTAATGTATGCTATTATCTCTATAATATGGTGCGTAAAATTGTGTATGGGAGTGCCTTGTTTTAAAATATAGTGCCACATGTAGGCATCTGGAATCTTCTTCTCTATTTTCTGGGTCCCTGTGTATGCTTTCTGGCACTTTCCTGTTTGACTGCAGAAATACATTTTGCTGACAGTTTTGTGGCTCTGTTTACTGTGTTTACACTCCCAGGTTCTTCCTCTACTTTCTGCCAAATATACCCATTTAGTAAACATCGTTTCTGACTGCTTTTAACTGCAGCACTCTTACTCTTGCATCTGAATATTTTTATAGAGATAAGAAAAAGTGGAGTTCTCCGTCTTTCTGAAGGGCTTTCTGGGGGTACGCAGTATGGGTCTTCACATGCTAATAAGAGTAATCGTATTTAGCAGTCTTCACCTGCAAAGCATGCTGCCAGTCTGATCAAAACAGTCTTCTGCCTAGCACCACAGACCTCAAGGGGCTGTTGCGGGGCATAGAATCCAGGCATTGTAAAATTTCTGTAAAATAGAGTATTTAACAGTGCACATACAGCTGTTAAGTGGGTGAGATGATATTAAGCACAGGACAGAGAAGTACCCTGGATCCTGAGTGGGTTAACTGCAGACTGGGGCTATGCCTTCCTGAAAATGCAGATCTTTTTGAATCAGCTCTTTAGGCTTTTACATTATTTTCTGGCTTGTCCAGAATGTATTTTTAGTCTTCACAACACAGGATCCTGTTACATTTTTTATTGTTTTTCTTTCATTAAAGTATTTTCTTCTCATTTAAATTGTCGCTTTTCCTCTCTCGTATTTCTCCTTGCTGCTTCTGATTTTCTTACACATTTTTCTCTCTATTTGTCTCTCTCTGCTTCCCAGTCCCTTAGTTTCTCTCTTTTCTCGTACCTTTCTCCTTTCCATAATTAACTCAGATGCCAGTAACTTCTAAAATGTGGATCCAGCCCTCTTTCTCCCCTGTTGTTTTTGTTATATTTCCCAGGCCAACTCACGGTCAAATTTGATTCTTCCACATGTATCAGATATATATGATCAACATCTAACACCCCAATATCTAATTCAGGCCACTGCCTGCACAAATGACCATTCAAGTCAAACCAAGACACTGGAGAAGTTTATCTAAACGTAGCCATTTCAAGTCTGAAATTGTGTATTTGCTTTACGACTTCATAATTTTAGTATGAATTTCAGGCAAAGTGACGCAGCATGGCTGCATCACTTTAGGAGAGGAGGTGAGTGCTAGGACCCACAGAAGAAGTGACAGTTAGTGATCTGTCTAAATCTTGCAGTAGTAGCCTTGGGCTACTTGTCCCATAAACGGGACAACTGAGACCAGGACAGGGGCATACCCATGTCTCATCTCCAAGTAGAAAGGGGAAAGTGAAGGCAGATCTCAGGAACCCTTCACAGGAAGAGTCCAGGGTAAGCCCTCTGTTCCCATTCCCCTTGAAAGGTACAGACACAGAGGGGGCACAAGACCCCAGTTTCCCAGTACAAATATTCTGCATCCTTTTATTTCTAGATCAGGAAATAGCCCAGAGGCTGACTTCATGTCTCCCCTCTTATTTAGAAAATGGGACTGTGCATCACTGGGAGTATTCACTTTAGGATCCAGCCATGAGCAGCCATGTAGATAAGATCATGTCAATTATCTCATCAGTTTAATAATTAGAGTCAGGATGTATTTTATTCCAGTTTGCAGATAGATTTTTTTTTTTTTTGAATTTCAGATATGACCAGAAAATGGAAAACATATTTTGGAAGCATTTTTTCTCAAAGCTGTTTTCTTCATTTTTTTCATCAAATTTCATCTTGATCAAGGTTTTCCAAGTAAACACAAAAGAATATTGGGCCAAATTAATCCCGAGTGTATCTTAGCCTCTTCCACTGAAGGATTTAGTACAGAGCCAAGGAGTTCAGGATGTTGGAAGAAAATGTTTTTGGAGTTACTAAATTACAGTCTCCATAGTGATTTTCTTGCCATATGTTAAAGTAGCATGAAGACAAAACACACTGGGGAGGATTTTCCTCTAGCAAAAGTAAGCATAGCTATAACGGAGCAACTATTGCTCACATCTGTGGAGGCATTGTTTCAGTGAAGAATAGATTGCACCCTAATATAATAGCTTCAGCTTTCTATGGTGAGGCATTTCACAGTAGGTGAGGATGTAAGAAAAGATGCCTATGGAAAGGGGCAGGAGGAGTAGGAGAATGGAAGAGGGAAGGTCAAAGCAAGAGGTGCAGAGGGATTTATTTATTTATTTTTGCCACAGGGCATAAAGTGATGTGAAAATGGAGTTCAAAAGCGCACAAAGTTTCAAATAAAGTCTTGCCATTGATATTTTAGAGGTCTCTGCTTAAATTAGGGCAACTACTAACATCATCTGCCTCTTTGGAACAACAGAAATGCTAACACTGATATGGTTTACTGGTATATTCTGAAGGTTGATCACTTGCCATCAGTATAGAATTTTAAATTTGCAAGCAATAATATGGTTGCTTGTTACTCAAGTCAATAATAATGCTGTATATGGTCTACTTTTACTTTCCAAATACTTTACATAGGTTTTTAGTTTGAGCTTTAGTATGAATTTTTAAGGCTATAGAAACCAAGTGTTTATTTTCAAAAAATTCTGGAAGGATGCTGGTGCTCTTTCTTGGGAGAGCTGCTCCGAAAGTAATGCCTCCTGTTTTATTATGTTGGCCCATGACATCAGAGGTGGATGTTGATGGTATGGCAGTAGAGGATGAACCTTCCCAGCAATACTGCATTCCATTTTGTTGCTGTGTAACATACAGCAGAAGAGAGGAAGTCTGACCAAATGACATCTGATGTGGAAGTGCCGATGAAGTAAAGGGGTGGGATTGAATTCCTTCATGCAGAAAAAATGACACCCATGGACATTCATCGATGCTTACAGAAGGTTTCTGGAGACCAAACAGTGGATGTTAGTACAGTGAGGCAATGGTGGTGCATTTCAGCAGTGGCGGCAGTGACAATGTGTCACATCTGCTTGTGCAGATTTTTACAAGCGCGGCATGCAGGCTCTTGAGAAAAACAGTATTTTGTAGCTGAGAATTTGTTGTACCAAACAGTGCTATTGTGCTCATTGTATATGTTTTAGCTTTCATGGAAATAAATACGATGCATTACTTCTGAAGCACTATGTACCTATGTACTTTCTATTTTGCATTCGCACGATATGATGGGTCCATTAATTTTCTTAATATTGTAAGTGTAGACTGCTGATAGTTTGCCTGGATAACAAAGAGAGAGAAGAACTGGAACTCACCTGGGAGCACTGCTTTCCTACATTTTAACCTGATTTTTTAAAATGAGGAAAAGGAGAAAATTTAGACAAGAAGAAAGAGGAACACTGAAGAGCAAATTTTAGAAGAAGAAAAAAAAGAAAAAAAAGGAATAATTGATTTTATGGGAGCATATATTTTGTGGTTTGGCCACAACATCTGTAGGAGGGAAAAGGTTTGTTTGTGTACATTCAAGGCAGTCTTAAACATTAATAGAACTCACAAAGTGTTAATTGGAATTAGTCTTTTGCCATTAGTTTCTTTCTGAGATAAAGAAGTTTATTTTCCCACTTCCCCTTACCTCATGACACACACTTCCTGGAAGGAAGAGAGGAAGGAAGGGAGGGAAGGAGCTCGTGTGTTATTTTTCATGTACACTAGTGCAAAGGAGAATGAAATTCAGAGCAGTCATGGCAGATACACTGCAATAAGCAGGTATGAGGTCATGATCAGTTTCAGAAAGCACCAGACTTGAAGAATGCATAAACCCTATAGATGGGTTGGGAAAATCAGGGCCTCATTATCTTGTTCCTCTGACCCAGGAAACTTTCTAGCTAGACCTGTCTGTGTTATAGCTACATAGAAGATACAGAGGAAGAGTTTCAGAGAGCCTTTCAAACAGCATGCTTCCCAGTCATGGGAAGTAGGAATTCGGGAGTAGACACAGGTTGTCTTCAACTACTACTGAATTTAAACTATCACTACTGCAAGCTAAGCAGTTTATTTCCGCTGTTTGATTTTGCTTTAGAATAGAACAACAGATGCTGTGCATATGTCTTGAGTGGTGACCAAGCTTTAAGCTCCACTAAGCTTTTCAAATTATATTTCTTATTAACATGAAGAACAGAGTTTGGAAAGTCAACTGAGAAGCCACAGGTTTGGGTCCTAGGATACAGAATGTTCATCAGATACCATGGTTTAAAATTTTAGGTACAAACTCTGGAGATTTCCAACTTTTAGAAATGTTGAAAATAGCTGTGAACATATTTGCTTACAGCATGTCAAGACTTCATCCTCTCTCCAAGGTAGACATGTGGAGTCACAAAAGAGCAGTAGTAAAAGAAACAGCACTGTATGGTATTTAAACTCTCATCTAGGTACAGTTAGCAGAAATAAGGTTATGTTATTTATCAAGATAATATCTAAGCCCAGTAATCAGGGTCCAGACTCCTACAGTGCTAGGGACACTACAAAAGTTGTTACAGTCCTTGTCCAAAATTCTTACCGTTTGACACATCAGAGCTTGGGAGTGAATAAAAGAAACAAGAGTAACAAAATATGTCATATTTAGCCTAAATAGTTTTTATGTAGCCTTGACAGTTCTGTAACACTGGAAGATATTATCCTACTTCCATGTTTTGATAACTAAATATAGACAGATATTGCTGACAGACGCAATATCCATCATAGACATTCCTATGTCTTTGCTCACTTAATTTTTAACAAAATTATTTAAATCCTGAAACAATTATTTTGCAAGCCTCATTTTGTTGTTGTATAGAAGCGTGGATGAAAAGCAATAATGTCATGATGCAGGGTATATGTTTATTTAGAGAGAGTTGGACTAAGAAAAGCAGGACCTTTTTACAGCAGAGGACAACAGGAATAACAAAGTGACTATAGCCATGATGTTGCTTTTGCCTACACTAGAAGAGGCAGAGTCCAGATGTTCTAATACTATGTATTACTATAGTAGTCAACCTTTATTTCCTCCCATTTTCTCTACTATAATGAAGTTAATGGAACTCCAGCTCCCATTGCAGGAGAAGATGGGTGGAAGCACTCATCGTCTAGGCATTTGTCTTTGACAGTGCTGCAGTAGGTATGAAATGAGAGAAGAGGGTAACTGGTTACAAGGAATGTGGATCAGAATTCGGAAGGAGACTTTGTCTCCCCAGCAAGACTCCTGCAGCCATTATCAGCCCTTAGAAGCTCTCTGAGCCTGTTGCTATTCAGGAGAGGTGAGTTCTTTTTTCTGGAGAGGAAATCTCCCTGTTATGTGCTGACTCTGTTCTAATTTGTCCCATTAAATGCTATCACTATTCTTATGTTTGTAATGAACAGAAATATGTACAGAATAACCGTATTATATTCCTTCTGGATGGGTCCCAACAGAGTGAATTTTGCTTTAAAAAGTTGAAAAATTAGGTTAAGTCTCATTACAAATAGCCTTGCTCTCTTTGGGTTAAATCATTTGCAAAATGATGACCATGTTTCAGAGCAATCACAACTTTAAAAGTAATTAACTCAAGCTTACTGAAACTGTCAAGATAAATACAAAGACAATTTAAATTATTGGAGTCGTAAATCTAAACAAGCACATTAACTCAGCCATGTGCTTAAGGTATGTTAATAATGTTCAATGTGTTCCTGAAAGTAGAGTACCTTATGCCAAAAAACATCTGACTGAAAAGCTGTAATGGGCTTTGCAGCTTTTAAAGCTATTGCATTCTTTGCAAAATTTTGGCAACTCATTATTTAATAGTTGTAATATCACTAAAATTAATTACCAAGTAAATATTGCAAGAAAAATTCACTGCAAAAGCACTGCATACAATGTGAATTTATTCACACATCTAAAATGGCAGAGTAACTCAGACACAATTTGCGATTGTTCAGCTCTAAATCATAGAATCATAGAATCATAGAATGGTTCAGGTTGGAAGGGACCTTAGAGATCATCTTGTTCCAACCCCCCTGCCATGGGCAAGGACACCTCCCACTAGACCAGGTTGCCCAAAGCCCCATCCAGCCTGGCTTTGAATACTTCCAGGGAGGGGGCATCCACGACTTCTCTGGGCAACCTGTTCCAGTGTCTCACCACCCTCACAGGGAAGAATTTCCTCCTTATATCTAGTCTAAATCTACCCTCTTTCAGTTTATAACCATTACCCCTTGTCCTGTCATTATCTATCCTTGCAAAAAGCCCCTCCCCAGCTTTCCTGTAGGCCCCCTTCAGGTACTGGAAGGCTGCTATCAGGTCCCCCCGCAGCCTTCTCTTCTCCAGGCTGAAGAGTCCTAACTCTCTCAGCCTGTCCTCATAGGGGAGGTGACCATGAAGGAGAAATGAAGGAGAAATGAAGGAGACCATGTAATTTTACTGGTGTTTCAAAAATTTCCACCTAATTTTGGATTAGATCTCCCTCTGGCATTGTTACTTATCTCCTTGAAAACTAAGTGGAAATTCAGTTCCTAAATTGACTGCATCATTTTATAACTATAACATTTTCCAAGCAGGGGTCAATTAGGGTTTGGACAGAGTCAGGCAGATGCAGACTTTCTACACAGGCTGTGGGGTGGCTAGATAAGAGCCAGTTCACAAATCAAAGTGTATGAGCAAACACAACTTGAAAAAATATCCAGGAAGACCTTTATTCATCATTGTCTCTATCCTAGGTTAACAATGCATCCATACAAACAATTCAACTTGATTTGTTCAGGCATAACATCATTTTAAAACAATTCTGTACAATGCTGATAACATCCTACATAAGTGTAAGTTAACCTAGAAGGGGCTTAAAATAATCTGTGGTCTTCCTCACACCTTCTTCTCAGTCAAAAAGAAGTCAGTTCATGAATCAGGAGTAGTAACTCCTATGTGTTCCACATAACTTCTTCCTTCTCAATATTCTGTTCACAGCTCACACAACCGCTTCCAGGATCCCAACAGATGTATAGCTGAGCCAGTTCAGAAACAATTGCCCCTTGAACACTGGAATCATTCTCACAAGCTTTGGATAATTGACTAATTCCTGCTGAGAATAACACTGTTTCCCTTTCTTTACAGTTTATTTACACATCCACTTTTTTAGGTTTCAAGAGTCTTCTACTCCCAAGCCACCCCAAAGTGGGACTTTTAAGAAGACTCTTCAATAAAGAACGCCCTGCAATATTCAGCACAATATGTTTCTTACTTAAATTTCCCTGCCTTTATTTTCAAAGTGAATAGTTTCATCTCCTTTACACCCATGAGAACTTCTCTGCAGAGTTACTCTTCATTTTTTTCAGTTAAGAAGTTGGGTGATGTCAGGTTAAAGCAAAAAGTGAATGGGACCATTTGAAAGATTCTATGGTTGCTGCATTCCTGCATCCCATGCTCTAAAGTGTTTCACTGCATCATTTGCAATGATAACTATGTTAAAGAAGGTAGAAACAATAATTCAATAAGAATACTGTAAAATAACTTCAGCTCAATTCATTGGTTTACCTATAACAATTTTCCCATTCAACACTTCTTTACCACTTAAACACAACATAGAAAAATGATTTGCTGATTTGTACTGATAGAAAGATATGGTGAACTTTCTACAAAGATTATTTGTTAACTTCTGCTGTATCTTAACATCTGCGAAGTAAGTTGAGCATATCTGTGCCTGTGTTTTGCTTTAAACTCTAATAGATGTAGGAAGCATTTATCAGAAACAAGATGTCTAGATTATCACCAGGACCTTCTTTCCCCATTGAATATATATTTCTGTAGAACTGTTGTTAGAGGGCTTCATTATTATATTTCTTATTGCACTGGGAGCCGAAAAGCAAGAACACATTAGCCTGATGAGCTTGGGTATAGTTTCCTGAATCAATAATACTTCTTCAGCAGACACATAGTAGTAGACAATTGCATAATGAAGCTGTCTGTCTTTATTTACACAATGTATTTTTGTATTCAGCAGGCCAGAAAGAATAGTTCTGTGTAGCAGCTGTCATTGTATTTTTTGCTTATCTCTGTCCTGTCTGCCAATGTTATAATTCACCAGCTGACACCCGCCTTGGCAGAGACCAAGTGCAGTTACTCAGTGCCAAAGCAACAACCATGCTCTGAACTACGACACAATTCATCTTCCCTCCAGCCAGCAACAGGGGACTTTTGGCTTTTTCACTGGTTTGTTGATACGCTTTGTGGCCGTGGGGGTGCAGTGACAGCAAATTCTGGGAAACAGTTGCAGCTCTGTTACACATCATGGCAAGGAGCCTGCGGGGAGGAAGGCTGGGCCAGTGGCAAAGGGCAATGGAAAGGGGCTGGACACCCAGGAGGAGACGTTTTGGATTGTATTGTTTTGAAGAACTGGGAGAGTATGAAGTCAGGCTGAAGAGGTAGTGTTCAAGACACATGAGTGTTGAGGTACAAACCCTGGCATTTCTGATCATGGTCTTGTCTCAGGGGCTTTGCTCAAAGGGGCAGAATCCCATTGCCTTATGGGAGTGCTGGCTGGGTTGGGAACGAAGCACTGTGAAAAGATACCAAGTGCAGATTCATGCATACTTTTGAAAATGAAACATGCAGATCTAATACTTTCCCTCCTGCTTTTGCATGAACGTTTCTATGAACATTCTTTCCAGAAGTTCTAGTTTTGTTCATTGAATATTCATAGAAAATAAAAATAGATGATAACATACTGATGAAAGAAGTGCTTTTGTGCCCTTGTTTTGAGTATTTTATACCAAAATCCCTTTCTGTATCTGTCCCCCAGAGGGTATAAAACTACAACTGTCAATTCTATATTCATAGACTTGTCTACATGACAAAGCTGTGTTTCAACTAGCATATAACCCACATGGACTGTTATTTCTGTTTAAGTACCACATTTGTTAATTGACTGAAGTCAATCTGAAATATAAAAGCCTGAAACTGAAATAGCAGCTTCAGACAAGTCTGTGGTTCACTGTTTAAGCTTTTCTCTTCCATGCACCACACCAATTTCATTAAGGAAATCTGAAAAAGACCACACTTTCATTGGTAGGATTCCTATATTGAATCCTAATGATGGCCAAGGTAACTGCGTGTTTTTTTCTGACCATTCTACGTCACAAATGTGAAGTAGGAAAAGAAAAAGATTAAAAAAAAATAAAATAAAAGAAGAAGAATGAATCTAAAACCCTGAAGTGAGCTGTGACTAACATACTAAAGATTAACGATAAAGGTCTCCAGAACTGGCAGTAATTTTCTAAATGCTGCAAGCCATCTTCAGTCTCAGTGCTCCTTTCTGAGGATGTTTTGAACTGTTCAGCCTGATCACCAAAGCCAAATGAAATCAAAACTGCTTTATCACTACATGGCAGCATGGAGATCTATAAGAATGATGCGCATAGGACCTAGTTAGTTGAGATAAATTGCTCATATCTTTAAATGTGGGGCATGCCCTGGTCCCCCTTACTCCCTCAGGATGCATATTATTGCAAATTTTGATATTGACTTTTCTTGTCCTGAACAAGTTCTGACATTTCAGTTAGGTGCGAAGGTGGATTGCAGTACCCATTCCTTTTGAGAATGATTTTTCTAAGAGCCTGGTAGAAGGGGATGTTTTTGATTTCCTGAAACAGGCGAGACAGTTTCCACCAAGACCTATGACCTTGGGAGAAGAACAGTTAAATGACAGGACACACACAGTGAAAACTATCATAGAAAAGTGTAGCCCTCAAAACAAAACAAATGGAATAACAACATGACTGCATCAGAAATGACTACATAAAAATTGGTTGTAATTTCAATCGAACTGTATTCAATAGTCTAATGGGTTTAATAATGGAAGAACAAGGTAGATATGACCAAGATTACTCCTTTGATAATGAATTCATGATTTAAAAAAACAAGCAAGCAAGTAAACAACTTTTATTTTCAACATTAGGGGATTTTAATGTTATTTTCACTACAGCCTATATACATTTAACATACATCTGAACATTTATTAAATGCTTCTGGTTCCATATCCTGCCCATACAAGTTAAATTGACTTTAAAGACTGAAAGATTCTTTTGCTTTTTTATTTTGATGATGCTTCCTACTAGCAACAGCCAATAAAACAATTTAATCCCAAAAGAGAGTCCTAGAAACGGTCAAAAGAACCCAGAGGGAAAAAATAACAGTGGAACAGAAACACTTGAAATAGAGGGTTTCCCTGGCACACACAACTTCCCAGTGACTCCCAATGTTGTTTCACTCTCCCAAAGGCACAGAGCCCAATGTCTGTGGCAGGCTTTTGTAGAACTACTGACTCCTGCCATGCCAATGAGAAAGAATGGGAAATAGAGAAAGAAAAAAGATTATGCTACCGGTTTCCACATTATGGGCCAAGTTGGAAACTTCAATTATTGAAACAGACATATGGGAAGGCTTGGGAAAATGGAAATGAAGATGAGAGGAGACAGTCATGAAGAATTAATTATTCAAGCAGTTTATATGCATGTATAATTTTAACATTGCCACCAGAAAATGACCAGAGTCAGCAACATAAATGGAGGATAAAGAATGGAAAGAGCAAAGAAAGGAAAACATAAATGGACACCATTGGAATGAATGCAAATACATGATTTAAAAACCAGTTTGAGAGAAGAATTGAAAGACTTAACATAATGTGCTTGCTGTGTGAAAAAAAGAGTACTTCCACTCTGTAAACAAACAGTGATAAATCTTTCGGGAAGCAAAAGTGAAACAAGTTTAGACACCAGACTCTCTCTTCCTATTCCTAAGGTAAGAGGAAATAGCTCATAATTAGCATGCATGAGCCATGGCTTACTGTGCTCAGGGAACTGTAAAAAGCTGAGAGGTATATGTGGTAAGGGGGTGGGGTGCAGATGGCACAGCAGAATGCAGAATGAAGGATGCAATGGAAACTACAATACAGTAACAAAACAAAAACAAAACAAAAACAAACAAGGAAGCAGTGAAAAGGTTCAGTGAATAAATTTGTACCTCTGCCTGAATTTCTTTAAACTCTTAGGAACAGACCTTGGCACTAAGCAAAGTCTTGAACAAGGGCTGTGCAACCCTAGATCGAGAGGTATTTTGACTCAGCGACAGCTCTGAGTAATATTTCAACCCAGTTGAACAAATCTTTGTATGAGTAGTAATTTTATGCTAGCCTATAATAACAGAAAAATAAGATCTCTTTCACTCTGCAGTAGTCAGTGCAATTCAGCCAAGTAAACTGCATTATCAAGCTACTGCACTGGATAAAACCAAAGTATCAGCCACTCTCTCTTTACCTGCTCTGAAAAGTATTATGCAGGTAGCTAAGTTCCTTTATGTCCAGGGCTAAAGGCTGAACTTGTTGCATATGTTCCATCATGTTTCCTTGCATTAAAACAGAGAAAATGTTGCCTATGTAGACTGATTTTTACATGTTGATTTCAAACCATTCACTATTCAAATAGAATCTGCAGTTACACTCCTAGATCTGGTGAAACTGAAGGTTGTATGGACTTTTTCTGTTGTATTATGATTTTTCTGAGGAGTTCTTAAAGATGTCTGAACATGGAGATGTCCTTAGTATCAGTTTAACTTGTGAGCTATAATTGCTTTACGCTGTGTTACTACTGACGAAAAGGACATGGCTTCTGAAATTGTTCCTTGGAATGTAGCAAGAGATGATATGCGAAAAGAAATGGGCCAGATTTTCAACAAATGAAGAACAACGTAGTTTGCCTAATTTGGTTAAGTATCTGTTTCAGATAAAGTAAAAGCCACACAGTTGCTGACGCTGTGTGATGAGGTCTGAGGCTCAGGCATACATCTGTATTTAGGTGATCTATTGACCAACATGCTTATAATGGTTTTTCCAGGCCAGGTGTCTAGGCAATGGGCCAGCACTCTACCTTTCCCTCTAGACTACTGCTCTACCTAGACTACTGATCATTTACTGCTAGCTTGGTTGACAGTGATCTTTGACTTGAGTGCAGAATGGGCTTTAATTTCAAGCATGTGGAGCTGTAGCAAGACACCTAGCTGTTCTTTTCCCATACCTTGTAGATGAGCCAAAAATACATCATTCCCTGTGGACAGGGTTGCTATGCTAGTGTATTCACTTAAACTCCTGTCCCCAGCTCATTACCTTAATATCTGAATGCATTCCAGCTACAATATATGACAGCAATATCTGTATTTTCTTCCCAAGAGAATGACAGATAAGGGGCAATTTTGTTTAGAGGATGTTAGTTTATGCTAAACACAGAAGACAAAGGGAGAAGGAGGTTATTAAAAGCAGTTTTTAAAAGCCTTAATTTATTCAAGATGTGCTTTTTAGTCTCTGTGAAAGCTCTTTCTCTCACAAAAGAGATTTCACCATCACTTTTGCTCTTTCAAAATGTGAAATCCATGTCTCTAAATTTCAGTTAATTTTGATATGCCTTGGACCCCTTGAGTGCCTCAAAGATAGCGGTATGTACTTTGAATTTGACTCAGTGTCTTCTTTGAAACTGATGTAAAGAAGAGAATATGCAACTGCTACTGCTCCTGATTCTTGAGAGATGCATACGACGTTCTGTACTATTTAGCATTCCTGATGGCACGGCAGCTTCGTGCCCAGGTCTGCTGCTTTTACTCAGATAAGCACAGCAGCAAATGAGATCATCATTTACCATGCTGAAGATGATACAACGTGTTAGTTACATGTGAATCTTCAACATAAATAGAGTATAATACCACTTCAAATTGCATGTGAGCATGTTGTTTTGTTGTTGGTTTTCTGTTTTTCACAAAATGAGACAATAATACATCTACGTACTCCTTCTATAGGATTCCATATGTTTCCCATCCTTCTGAAACCCTGAGAGGAGGCAGAACATGACTGTTCAGAACAAGGTTCTGGAATTCAGCTTCCTTCCCCTTCTCACCGTCTTCACCTGAACCCCCTTCTTCAGTGGGACTGGCTGCAATTATTAGTAACAAAGATTATAAAAATAGCAAATGTGCTTCAATTACTCCACGTGCCCTACAGGGCTGCCACGAGGTCAATCTATGAACAATGTGTGATTGCTGCACCTTGCTGGGAATATTGCATTCTCCTCATTCATGTGAATAATTGTATGGATAAGAAAGGTGTAAAGATTTAGACATGGCAAGAGAATGGTGATCAACAGCCCAGCTCCAGCAAGCATTCCATAAACTCTCGGAAAATGTTTCTTTAAGATTCTTTTTTCAAACCTCCTACTGAAACCTTCCACAATTTAGAAGTCAGACTGCATGAAATCAACCAACCAACCAAAAAAAAAATCCCAGAATTCAGTTAGTGCTTGGCTAGTATTTTACTCTTCTTCATTTCTTCCACCTCCTAATCCATTAAATGCCACCCCCTATACAAGTAGCTGACCCTGAAGTCTTTGTGAATAAAATATTTTGTTAGATTGGATGAGTTAAAGAAAATAAACTGAAAGTTCTTGATAAATTTTATCTATCTCAGGCTCTAGTATTTGTTATTTTACTGAAATATTTGTGCCATAAATTAAAGCTCAAAAGTTGTGACATCTGTAAAAACAAACTGAACATCATTTTTAGCTTTTCTTCTGAATCATTCTTTGATTGGCTTTCCAGTGAAGAACCTCACTGGCAGTATAAGAAGATATCTTTCTCTTTCCATCGCACTTTGTGTTTGGTTATTTACTACCAGCTGTTCATGTTAAGAATTACAAATATTCACAGAGATCTGGGAGTGTGTGGTAGGTAATAAATCTGCCAAAGGTTTGTGTATTTTAACATACTGTGATATGACCCTAATCTCTCTAAGTCTAAAGAAAAAGAAATTGTGTCTTTATAAAAGATACATTAGGTACATGAAGATAATGCTGTTTTCAATTTAATTCCAACGTTGAATCCTATTTTTGTTGATGGATTCTTGATGTTACTACATAAAGGTCAAACAGGAAGTATGTCTTTGTATTGTACAATGAGACAGAACCAAATATTGTCAACGTGATAGAACTACTTCAGGACATAACCTTAAGATTCGTTTTTAAGTGGGAATTTAGAAATGATAACTAGTAGATGTAAAGGCAGAATACAAATTTCAAAATTTACAATACTTGAAAAAATGGAGTTTGTTGAAAATAAAAATATTTTTCAAAATTTAAAGTACATTAAAAAATGGGTTTGTTGAAAATTAAAATGTTAGTGCTTGTTCTATAATTTTTCAAGGATATTCAGATATAAGTTACTTTGTATTTCTTTTTCAGATCTAATGCTTATTACAATTGTGAAGGCTTTATTGCATTTATATTTTTAAAAATAAGAGTGATGCTAAATCCCAAATGCCTGCATTGCCAAAGAGCAGAGAAAAACCATTAGGAGGTAAAAAAGAAACAAAGCAATTTCTTACTGTTTGGTTAGTGTAAATGTTGGCCATATCACATAGTTTTTTTCATGGCAATTAATTTGCCAAAGAACAGCTGAAAATTTAAATTATTTGTGCTGGAAATCTCAGTAACTGGTATATATATTGCCCCAAATAACTAGGAATGTTATTTTGATATTCCATATTATTAAATATTGATTTTTCTAACTCTTTTCCAAGTGGATAGTCAAATCCAGACTATGGAGTACTGCATGACAGAAGCATCATAGAAATCCACACTAGGCATAACAAAAATCCACGCTAGGCATAATGAAATGGCTGTACCAGTAATTTTTCCCCCCTCTCATGGTGAAAATGAGTAATATGAGAACTCGCATCTCTCTACCTCCTTTTTCTTTTCTGTTTCTACTCTTTATTTACATTTTACAATCTTAAGTCAATAAATTTCTTTCCTCTTTAAGAATTTACAAATGTACATTTATTTTACTATTTTTTGTACAGTTTTTCATAGTTTCAGAAATTATCGGAAAGACAATCAATACTTGTTAAAAAAAAAACCCTCTCATCTTTATTCATTCTTTAATAATGCATATGTAATATAGTCTGTCCTTGAACTCCACTGAAGTTATTATAGCATATCCTTAATTTTAAACTATAAAAATCAAAAACAAGCAAACATTTCTCCTTTACTCAGCCTGGTTTGGGAAAAAAAATACCCAGTAAAGTGTAAGGAAAAAAATGCACATTCCTTATTTCAACCATAGCTAGTCTTTTGCCAGTATTCGGCTTCCACTGCTACACAAATACCATAACAATTTGATATCAGTCTGCCAGTATGAACTGTATTCATTTTATGGATAAACGCCTTTTGGTTGAAACTCACAATTGTAGTATGTTAAAATTCTTCACACCAGTTATGCACCTTGTTAAACAAATAGGGGTCAGGTCCCCCCAAGGCCAGCTTTATAGCCTGATCAAGTAATATTTTCTCTAACCTGTTTCTGAAAGATGGATCAGAATGCTATATATATATATATTTTACAACCTAAGCAACATCCAAATAGCTACTTGTAGTGGTACAGTAAGAATAAAAGAGAAACATTTTTACACCACTGTTCAGACTCCACAAAACCCTGCCCTCAAATAAGAATTTGTAGGTGAACCTGCCTGGTGGGTATCAAATCTCTGGTTGTGCATCTTTGTAGTTTGTATATTTATTCTTGAAATTCACAAGGATTCTACACCAAGTATTTCTTGTGTCGAGCACCTGGTTAAACTTTTTCTGTTGAACTTCCGAAGAACTACTTCACTAAAGCTGCCTACAGCTGACCAGGTTTAGAATGCATCTTTTCTGCCTAATGGAATACAGAGAGAAAGTGAAAACTATTCAAATTTATGTAAATAATTGAAAGTTTGTTTAGTCAGACAAAGAACGTGATTGCATTTGTTGGACGGATAGGGAGTAACTAAATCCCAGTTCAGTTATGTGCCTTTGAACATAAAGTGAAAGAGATCACTCAGGAGAGATTTGAAAAAGATCCAGAGGAGCAGTAAATTTTCAAAGTCAAAGGATTTATGTGATGCTCTGCTTCATATAGAAATACAGAAAAGCGAATGGACAAGGTCCTAATATGAGTTGCAGACACCTGAATCAAGCACATATACTCTCTGTTACTGAATGGAACAGAATAAGGCATTTACTAGCATTTGTCATAGTCAGAAAACCAGGAGGCTCAAGTCATTTACAGAAAAGATTGAAGTAGGAATTCTTCAGACATCTCTCTCAGGACTACTCTGACACATTGCTATGCAACTAAAATTTAGATTTTGAGTCAATTCAAGCATCTACAGGGTTTTATTTCCTCCTAAAATGTTAATAGTCATCTTCACAGCAGCAGTGGTAGTCCTTTTCCAAGAAGTGGGAAAGCACATTTCCACATCTCCTGCATCCACCAGACAGATAAAAAGAATCTTGAGTGGAAGAGCTCCCATCTTGAAGGGGGGCTTTAAATGCCTCCAGGGACTTCAGAACTTAAGAACAATAATATTCAGTTATTTTTTTTTATAGCTTTCCAGATAATTTTACTGTTTGCAAGAAGTGTGGTTAGATCATTTATATGAAGGAGTGATAAGCAATTCTGCACTTGCTTAGTCTGCAAGGAAATGGGAAGTATGTCAGTTCAGTAACATGCAGACTTCTGCACAACATAGATCCTCTAATGGTGCTGCAATAACTGTTAATCTTAGTGCCTTAACAGTTTATTCAGTGAAGTAAAAAAGCATTAGGGAGTGGAAAAAAGTGATATAATTCAAGGCCTCTATAAAATAACTGCTCTTCACCCACCAGCAGCCAATGCTTCCACATTGTTCAGTGGTAAGAAATGTTTTTTGACATGTAACACTTCTCTCATGCCAGCTTTAGTACCAAAGGTGTCAGCAGCTTGCCCATCTAATTTATGTTTGCTTGATGATCCAAAAGAAATTGCAGAGATACTCTTGGACAGCCTGCAGCCAGTCCTCTCTTTTGTGGTTGTATCATAACAATTGACATTTGTAGCAGATATCTATTACAGACCAGGAGCCTAGTTTGGATTTTGCATGCCCTCTTGTAAATCAGAAGGAATGTTATTGTGACATCCAATGCATCTAGCAACTATATTGTTGTCTTACTACTTAACACATTTGTTTTCCAGTAGTCCTAGAGGCACTGCAGAGATCTAAGCTCCACTAAAATATACACTCCGCAGACAGGACTATAGTCATTGCTCAAATAGCATGTAGTTTAAGGACTTGTGTCCCAAGGGACACTGGAAAACTAAAATAAATTAACTGAATGTGTGAAATTAAGCTGTGTTTGTTAAAGCATACCAAAGCCCGCAAGTTACCCCTTCGAAGTAATGTGCTTTTGCTCAATCCCATTTAAATCCTGGAGGAGTTAATTACAACTTGCTTGTGTGCTTCTTTTGCAAATTTCAGCATGCAGCTGAATGTAGGAGAACACCTTCAGCCAGACCCCACCATAATGAAAGCAAAGTCACTGTCTGTCCAGGATCTAGACTTGGAAAGATGCACAAGACCACCAGAGTAAGAGGCAAATAATAAGCAAACCAAACCAAAACAAAATATCTTCTGCCTTTAGCATGCTAATCCTACAGTTTATTTTCTTGACATGATATTTGTATAGGTATAAAAGTCTTTTTCAGGATAATTCATACCTTTTATAGGATAATCCATATCTTTTTTTAGGTATGGATTTACTGAAGGAGTTGGATGCGTGTGAGATCCTAAAGAACCTAATGCAGAAGTCACCGGATTCAGTGAGTGGTATTTGGAACAGTCCTCAAAATCCACACCAACCCCAGACAATTATGACTAAATAATTTTCTTCTGGAGAAAAAAAAAAGAAAAAAAAAAGCAACAAAAAAGTCAGAAATACAGGAAATTTCATGTAGAGTTGAGAGCTCTGCATAGAGAGAGTCTTATCACTAAGGTGCGTCTTCTGGTATTTGTTGGGTCTGAGGGCATATGTTAAATGTATGCAGACATGCTGCAGATTGTCTGCGCTAACTGAAATGTTTTTCCTCTGAAACCTATGAACTTTTCCTGGCTTTGTGAATTCCCATACCTTAGTTCCTGGAACATAAAGACAGCAGTACATTTATTTTTTAATGCGTGGTCAGTGTTACACTGAAGTTGTCATTAGGAGTTAAAAAATGGCCTGCCCTTGAAATCCAGTAAAGTGTTCAAAAGCAGAAGGTAGCAGTGACATAGTTGCTCAGTCAGATATCATTAGGGTTAGGTATTGCTCCAAACAGAAAGTATGCTGGACTGGAGCATGATTATTAGGATTTGTAAAGTTTAGGACATGGTCAAAGACAAAATACGTACATGTGTAAATGCATGGACTTACAAAGACATAATACAAGTTTCTTGCAAGGTACTATATTTACGGTTAAAAAAGCCTCCATCTTTATCTTATAGCTTTTTCTGCAGTTTCAAATTACCAAAGAGAAATAGTGATGCAGATTTCTGAAGATCTAGGAAGTTAATAATAAGATGAAGGAGAATATGAAGAACATAAAGTCACATAACTGGAGATACTTTCCAGGAGAAAAATATTGATAGCTTTACAGTCAATGACAGGAAAGAAAAGAAATCCCTGATACTGTGGTGAGAAATAACAAGTATGTTTCTCCTTTGGTTACTGACATTTTTAAAAACCTTCATATATTTGGAGGAAGAGAAGGCAGTGAGGAAGATTTCTACTTATTTCCCTGATACACAGCAAATATCTAGTCATCCTATGAACAATCAGCATAAATGATTTGTTTCTTCTTCTGAGTTGTTTCTCTGATGTTAATTTGGGGCCTAAGTGATTTTTACAGTCTGAAAACATCAATTTATTGTATAGGTTAAAGATAAGAGTACTCACATCAATTTCAGCACTCTATAATTTCACATCTTTTATTACATGCATTGTGGAAACCTAATTTCAAAACAAAGACCCATGCTTCACAACTGGTAGCGGGTACTTATAGGAAAAATACATGCACTGTGGTGTAATGAGCCTGCCAAAGCAAAGTGGAAAAATAATAGCCCTAAGAAGAATGTTAAGTTCTCCACAAATTCCACAATCATATATCCAAACACCTCACACCTTAGGCCTACATACTTTAAAAACTCTCTCTTTTAAGCATGAAAAACTCATAAAGGGAAAAGTGTTAAATTAAAAATGAAAAAGATGCAGATAGGTTGCTCTAAAAGTAATGCATCCTATTTATTTCCATGAAATCTACACTTTATTTCCATAGAAACTAAAACAGATAAAGAGCACAATCACATTATTTGATAGAGCAAATTCTCAACTGCAAAACGCTATTTTTCAGTGTAATCACCACCATTAGCTAAACATTTTCACCACCAATGAACAAGAGCTTGCACGCTACGTTTGTAAATTTCTGCACCAGTGGAGGTGACCCACCGTTTCACAGCCTCTATGACAGCGCCCTCCAAGGAGAATGTTGTCCACTCAGTCCATCTTTCATTGATCAGACAGATGGAAGCCAGAAGGTGTCAAATCCAGACTGCGTGGTAGATGTTATAGGGCAGTACAGCCAAGGCAAAGTGCTCTGTAGTCTTCAAATCGGTATGGGGCCTGACTTGCCTGTGCCACAAGAGAAAGGTTGTCTTCTTTCCTGGCCTGACTCTGGAAGTTTGAGCCTCCAGCTTAGTCAGCATCTCAATGAAGCAGTCAGAGGTTGTCTGAGTTCCAGGAAATCCAGAAGGATCACCCCTTTCCTATCTCAAAAGACAGTGCATGTCACTTTACCTACTGAGGGCTGCGTCTTGAACCTTTTCTTTGATGGGAATTCATGTCACCACTCCATGGACTGCCATTTTGACTTCAGCTTCTTGTTGTAATGCCACTCTCCACACCAGTAATTATGTAATCCAGGAAACTGTCATCTCCAGCCTCGTATTGGTTCAATAGTCCTGACAAACTTGACATGGTGTTCTTTTGGTTCCTGTGTGAGCATTTGTGGGACCCACCTGGCACAAATTTTGTGATAATCCAATGCTGTCACCATTGTTTACAATGCACTGAAGATTATATTCAGCTCCTGTAGTGGGAAAAGATCCCCAAACTCTTATGACTAAACCATTTGATCTTCTCCTGCTGTCTCCAGCTCCTTTCCAGTCTTCTCACCAACCTTCTCCTTCTCTCAAGCTCCAGCTTCTCTAGCTGCTCCCTTCTCTGCCTGGCTGGCCTTTATCTAAGCCTGAGGGCAACTCCGCCCCAGGTCTACCCCCCCTTCCGGTCTCAGGTGCAAGTGATTCCCCAGGCCAGCCACACCCTTCCATCACGTGCTCAATCATCAGTTCATGCTGGGATCAACTGTTTCCCTACAGCTCCATACACAGTTTCCTGTTCATCATCTGCTGATTCCTCCAGATGAACTGATTGAGTTGTTCTTCATTTTATGGCATGACAGCTGTGCGTGGTCATCCAGAACATAGCTTGTCTTTCACATTACCATCACCACTGCTGAAACGCACCACCACAACCTCACTGTGGTCACATCCACTGTTTGGTCTCCATAGATGTTCAGCAAACATCTATGAACGTCAGTGGGTCAAATTGTTTCTCTGTAGAGGAATTCAGTTCCATACCTTTGCTTCATCCACACTTCCATGTCAGATGCCGTTGTGTCAGACTGCCCCTCTACTGCCATCTGTCACATGGCAACAACATGGAATGGAATATTGGTGGGAAGTTTCAGCCTTTACTGCCATACCACCAACATCCACATCTGATGTTGACTAACATAACAAATAGGAGGCATTCCTTTCACAGCAGCCCTCATACTTCGTAGAAATAGCCAAAATACTTCTAAAACTTCTTCTAAAACTCAAGATTAACAAAGAGGTGCATCCTGAAACCATTAGATATTTAGTTTAAGGAGTTTCAAACTATAAAATTAATTTACCTACACAAAGACAATCCAGCATAAGTTTTCAGAGTTAAACCACTAGAACGCTGTCTGTAGCTTGTGTAGGGAATGCTATGCTTCAATAGCATTGCAACTATTTTTTTCTCTACCCCAAAGTGCATTGCTACATACGTAAGTAAAGATTTCTCTGTGATGTACCTATCTTTATGTGGTGCAATCACAGAAGCAATCCCAGGTAAAGTATTAAAAGGTTTAATGATCGTAAACAAAAGATTTTTACTTGCAATAACAATCTCCCACCAAGATGAGGAACAGCCAGACCCCACACAGGAGATCCTTTCCCCTTGGTGGCTGGCTCTTAAATAAGCCCAGGGTAGTCTCACCCTGGGTCCACCCCTCCTGGTCACGTGGAGGGGCTGCACAGGTGTTCCTTAGGCCAGCCACCGCCCTTCACCAGGTGCTCAATCACTAATTCAGGCTGTGACCTCATGTTTCCTTTACACTTTACCATATGATTAGAGAATTCAACAGTTATTTAATTAAAATATCACTCAACAGACTGACTACTAGTCACTGAATTAGTGACTATTAGTGACAGTTCCATTGCGCGCACACAAAAAATATTTTGTATGTACCAATGGCAAAATTATAAGGGCTCTGCAGTATATGAAGAAAGGCAGAGGCAGTTGCTTCAGATGACTGAAGTATAAGCGTATATTTCACTGACGGTGCATCCATAAACTATTTGTTTGCTTGCATGACCAGAATCATACACTACCAGAGGTCTGATACATTTGAAATGAAAAGCATAATTTGCAGTACTGGTTAGCGCATGTACTGGGTTTGACTGGGAGAAAGTTAATTTTCTTCATAGTGGCTCATATGGTGCTATGTTTTGGACGAAAACAGTGCTGACAACACACCAATGCTGTTGCTGAGCAGTGCTTACAAAGAGTGAAGGACTTCTTACCTTCTCATGCTGCCCTGTCAGTTAGAAGCTGGAGGTGCACAAGGAGCTGGGAGAGGACACAGCCAGGACAGCTGGTCTAAAGTGTCAAAAGGGATGTCTCATACCACACGACACCATGCTCAGCAATAAAAGCTGAGGGAAAGAAGGAAGAAGAGGGGACTATGGGAGCTACAGTGCTTGTCTTCCCAAGAAACCATTGCATGTGATGAGTTCTGCTTTCTTGCAAGTAATTGAACATCTCCCTGCCCACGAGATGTAGTGAACGAATTCCTCATTTTACTTTGTTTGGATGTGCAACTTTTTCCTTACCTTGTAAACTGCCTTGAACTCAACCCACATGTTTTCTCACTTTTGCCTTTCTGATTCTTTTTGCCACCCCTCTGCTGTAGAGGTTAACTCACAGCAGTGCATAAAGAGGTTAAGAAAGACAAGGACAGCTGTTTTTAACAAAAATTTTGAAACTTTTCATAAAATTTTGAGCAAAAGACTCTAAAACAGTGATTCATTTTTTGTTTTAAAGGGTTTTGTTTTGAGTAGCATGCACACCATTCATGTCTTCCCGTTTCAGCCTAAGCTGAACTTCACAGTGAAGATAAAGGCAATCAAAATTTTCAGGTATTGTCTGGTCAGAGATCAAAACAGCTGGGAACAATCAACTTCCCTTTCACATTATCCCAGCCTTTACAGATTCCAGTCTTAATGCTTCAAATCAGATGAGTTGGTGTATCATGGACCTTGTTGAATAGTCTTTCAGTTCTGAATTGAAATAAAAATGAGCACAAGGAAAGTTTTATCTATAGTTGTGGAAGGGTTATCGCTTTCCTCGTATTCCGCCATTAGCATCAGTCTAAGGTCTAGCTGTTGACTGACATACGCAAATACTCTCTTCTGCTCCACATTTTAATTTATTTTGTTCCTAGATGGAATATCATCCATTTTGACCCTAAAATGTTGTTTCCACCTTAGGTACAATAAATGTAAAACAAAGAAAAGCTTTTCCGTCAGCTTTCTTTTCCATATAGTTCAAAGAGTGTTATTTAAAAGGCAGAGCGATATACATCAGACATAGATGAACAAAAGTTTTCCACTTCTAGTCATTTCACTTCCTCCAGTTCTGCATCACTTTAGTAGCACGTATTTTCAACTTAAGGCACGATTCATCTAATCAGCCTTTCTAATTTATTTTCCTTTGCGGTCGATGACTGCTTCAGGCTTAAAAATATACTTTTTACTAGTGAATTAAGCATCAGATTTATAATAGATTTGTAATTTTGGAGGGGAAAAATTGCTACTGAGGTACCACTACATACTTAGTCATGTCATGAACTTTTTTTCATCTTCTTGTAGCTGCAGTGGTCTAGAATGTCTCTGTGAATTCCTACTTGAATATTTTTTAGAAAACACAAGGAAGCGTGTAGAACTGTAGACAGTAAAGCATCCTCTATCTTTCCTAGTTCATTAACATGAAATGGAATTTATGTCTTTCCAGATAATGATAATTGATGTTTGTTACAGTTTTTCTAAGCATAACCAAGATTTTTGTGCTGTTCTTATAATTTTTAGTAAACTTTTCTTGTCCAGGTTAAGTTTTACATTTAAAAAGACTTTAAGACCTGCAAAGTTTCAATATTTAACATCTTTTTCAAGTTCTGTGGAGAGCTACTAGAAAAAGTTTTCTGTGTTCTAAGCACGTATTTAGGCAGAGGCTCTTATTAACTTCAATTCTATTCAGACGGCTAAATCACCATTTTGACTTTGGATATTTATATGCTTGTGTAAACATACTGCTATGTTTCACAGGATCTGTTGATATCTGAGGAACAGGAAAGCTTATTTCTACCTGGAAATCTGCTAACGCTTGTAGAATTTTTTCTGAAGAATATTTCAAGAAAATTTTGATCCATCAGTGATTTCTCTGCAGATGTACCCACTTCACAAGTACTTCTCTAAGAAAGTTTATTTTGTGCATTTGGGAATGAATGACCATTATTCACATAAAGAACTTGCTAAAATAATAATCATTCACATGTGTTAACGGTTATGGTCTTTTCCAATAGCCCTTTGTAAGCTAAAAGAGCACCATGAACAAAGAAGGGTGGATTTTCACACAGAACCACCATCAAAGAACTTATGGTGATATTTCTCTGCAGTCTATGAAATTATGTGGCACAATAATTATCAACATGCAGGCTAATTCTGCATCAAAAGCAGAACCATTTGCAGCATAACAAGTTTTACCCCTAAATATAGTTCTTGCCCACCTTACTACAGGCCAGTGTAGGATCCAGCTAAGATCTCCTTAAGTTGTTCTTCTCTTACAGTTCAGTGGAATCAGGCCCAGTCTGGAACAAAAATCCTCATACAAAGCTCACCATAGTGATTACACGTGTTACTATTCCTAACTCTCAGCACCACCAAAGGTTACAGCCTCTCCTAATAGAAAAGCCAAAAGAGCTATTTTCTTTTATTTCAATTGCTCTGTCTCACAGGCTAATGCCTTAGTTGCATTTGCTACTGAGTGATTCACATGCTGTCTTCTGCTGACTGCCAGAAAGCAAGGACTGACAGGTAAAGTGCAAAACACCTCTTAGGAGACAATAGTTTTAAACTTTTGGTACATTCATTCGATGAAGTGACCACTATTCAACTGTTGGCAAGATGATTCAAGAGTAGAAACCATTGGGTTTTATCACCACTTGTCATCCATAAAGATTGACCTTTTGAAACTTACTTATTGGAAGATAGACTCCAAAATCTACCTTGACTCACTTAATAAAAATACATCTACCTTTTCTGAATTTCATAATATTCATAAATGAGGTCAACATGAATCACAAACACTTGGGTCATTTAAATATCAGAAAAAAATTTACTGTGATGTGATAGGATACCAAAGCAGCCACAATGAAATTACCTTCTCTCTGTTCTTCTTCTGAAATGTTTTTGATATTGGTGCTACTGTTTGATTTCTAAAAATGTGCCTGTTAAAATAGCAGCAAAAAAACACTTAAGCAGAATAACTATCTTAAATACAGAAAACTCAGTGCCCAAGACATAGTAAATAAAAGGACTGAAGAGAAACTTTTCTCATATTTTGTAGAATACCTCTGTGATATAGCTCTGTAATACCTTCCTTTCTTCCTGCTTTCCAAGTGACAAACTTCCCTTTACAAGCTGACAGTATTTTTCCCTCTAGCACTTGTAAGACTTAGCTAAGAGTCTGCTACCTGTTGCAGACAAGATAGATAATACCTCTTACGAGTATCACAGCTGCATTGTTTCTACCCCTACTCACCTCTTGAAGTTTCTTCATGCCAAGTCTATGCTGCTCTCCAAATACCTTAAAGCCCCTCTGACATGCTCACTCTGACCCTGCCAGCCAGGTCAAGGCACATGAATAGCTTTCCTCTCAGCCGCCCACTTTCATGTGCCTTCAACAGTATGTCCCAAACAGAGCATTTACGTAGTAAACTGAAAACAAACACGTTAAACAGTTTTCTCACTATTATGAGGTGCCTAAATATTTATTCAGGAACCAAACATGCTAAAAGGACCAGCTTTAAGGATTAGAAATCCAAACAAACTCTCAAAAGAGCATGTGCTATAACCACTCCTTCTTCAGTAGTGGCCTGACATGAGACTGGCACTGTAAGTAGTCTCTTTTGTCCCTGACATGTCTTCACCAACGCCATACAAAGTAGCATGCTCACAGAGCATGCCAGGCAGTGATGAATTACGCTTTTTGCATAGGACATATAGAAGACAAAGTCCTCCTTTCCGCTCCAGGTGCAATCAAGACATCTTCACGTTTATTTGAGGAATTTACCCTCATTGGCTCAATTTCTCTCACTCCTCCTCTATGATGTACAACCTACCATTTGTATCCGTAACATAATCCAGACATAGTATTTGGTTTTCATTTATGCTATTTTATTTTCTTTTTTCATCCAGTGAGCCCTATTTTTTGCAGCAGAACCATGTCTGGCCTCATTAATTGCACAACCTTGCACCAGTTACACAATTTGCCACACTGACTGAATAAGTGAGAAAGGGAAACATTCTTCTTATAATAATGACAGCAGACACTACATTCCTGTGAATGCTCTTTTTTTTTCCTCAGGCATTTAATTTCACAGGAACTCAGACTCTATGATAAAAGAGGTCTTGCACTCTCCAGTGCAAGAGTGTTCCTTTACCACAAAGACACCAGTGTTGCAGACAGTTGAGTTTTAAATGATCCAGTGGGAGTTACTCTGAAATCTATTATTACTATTACTTTATCCACATCTTACTGTACAGTTTGCTAGACGTTATCCAAGTACACAAGATCAGAGACCTTACACCTGAAGACATCATTTAACCACTGAATGGTCATTTCTGCCAACAACTTTTCTCTAATGGCCTGACCTAGTTTCCCTATCTTCTTACACTTTCTTGGATCCCATTTCTAACATTGATTACTCAACATCATGCCTTTAATTTTCAGAAGCATTTTATGCCTGTTCCCTTTGGAACGATGATACTGTTTGGGTTATTGTCTTAATAAAGTAAGTTTATTGGATTCTCTCAGGGTTATTCAATGCAACATGCTAAATAGAGAAATGTGTGAATGGATTTTTAAGTTCAGTGGCCAAATGTAGTTAAAATAAAGACCGCAGCTAAAAAGGTCACTTTTCAAATTTGGGTTTTCTTGATGACACTTTTTTGTCTCCATGCTCTCCTTCTCTCATTCCTGACACATCTAGATGAGTTAGAGGTTTAATTTTTCTTTATTTTTTTCCACAAAAATAGTTTCATTTCCTTCTATACATATATATTCCTACAAAATAAAATCACAGCTGAATAAATTCCCCTTCCTCAAGAACTTTAACACTTAATATGAGTGAATTTTTTCTTTGTCTTCAATAGTATTTGGTATTTACTTTGTGTTTCAAGTTAATCAGTTAATTCTCCTAACTGCCTTGCTTTGTTTTTCTTTTCTGTTCTCTGTAAACAGCCCAATTATTGTCTTTTTGATAACACAGAACCCAAATTTCAACTATCTATCCGAGATATATTTCCTGTAGAGTAAGATAAATAGGTATTTGCATATTCCTTCTTCATGACATGATTTCTCCATGGAGACATTTTAACATTACATTGGTGATTTTCTGCCATATCATAATGCAAACTCCAACAATATCTTGTTATCTGTTTTATATCATCTCAAAGCTACTTTTGGCATTCCTGTTTTCCAGTTTCCCTTCTGCAGTAACGCAGGGCTTTTGAATTATTTTTTATATAGCTGTCAACTCACACTTTACTAATGTTATTCTCCATGCATACGTCTAAAAGCTCTCAGATTTCTTTCTAATTTTCTGTGTTCTTTGTTATTTAAGTTCATACTATATGGAAATTCACTAACGTGTTTGCACTCTTTCTTCCAGAACATCAATGAATTTGAAAAGAAATCTAGAACGCACCACTGGAATTTCTCAAAATGTAGCAAATGTCAGTGCAAGACACTTTTTGCTGATTATCTTCACTTTTTTTTTGATCATCATGCCTATCTTCAGATTATTTCTCAACTTAATGCTTTGGGTTTTTTTCTTCAAATCACTTCTTTGAAAAGCATAGTGCTCACATACACATGCACTACTCATAAAATCACTATTATATGCTGGGAAACTATGAGAACTATAGTTTACTGGGTTGCGTTTTGTGTTTTCTTTCCAAATTTCAAGTATCAAATATATAACATAGAATTCCAAAGCACCGAAGACTGAAAGGGTCCAAGAATGTCAGGGAAACAGCACTAAAAAAGAGAAAATAATAAAATTCCAGATGGGGTTATAACAGCTAGAAAGAGACTGGGATTAATAGTAAGCATCAGTTTCTGATGGATATGGAAATTTTTTCAGGCTTCTGTGGGGACTAGATTCTGATTGATTTTTTACCTCACCTCAAAGTTACATTTGTTGTTTTTAAGTCTGAATTTCATTCCACATCTTTGATTATCTCCTTTGCTATTTTGTAGTACTTCATTTTGCATTGCTTTTTGTAAATGGTGATTCTTTTCCCAAGATAGCCTGCAATTAATCTTTTACAAAATCTATATAAGATGCTTCTTGGTGTAACGAAGGTTGCAACACAATTAATCAATATAGCGCTGTATTATCATTTACAAAAGCAAGTGGTTTTACCTAGCAGAAAAATGCTTGACAATCCCAGGGAAGATTGCCATTCAAATAGAGAGTGGAGAAAAAGTGCTAAAGAAAAATAAATTTATTTTTTCTATTACATATGGTTCTCATTTGTGTGTGTCTTTTTTATGCTGCAAAACTGTTAATGAATGCTCAGCCATGGGCTTATGGTAACATTATATGCCTCCTTATTCACAGGAAATATTTTACAGACTTTGATAATAAAATTCTTTATATATCCCTTCCATAGTGTTCTTAATGCAATCACCATGTTTGCATACTGTATATCAAAATTAAATAAGATAATTAAACTAAATTTGGCCATACTACAAACATGTCACAACAAAAATTAACCATTAACTATTAAGTCTTGGATCCATCAAAGCACCTAACTGCACAGATAATCTCATGGAATTTATCAGTTCAGCAAGTAATTAAGTCCTTCACCAGGCCAGATCACCAAATTGTAACAGCAAAAAGGAGAAAATTAAATAGGCTCTTTTTTCTTTTTTTTTTTTTTTTTGCATTTTTTTGTTGTTTTGTATTGTTTTCTAATTTATGACAATTTTAGGGTATATGACTCACTCATTAACACTGTGTTTAAATGCCTTCCTGTCCTAGATTTTGTATTGTTTGTTGTACTGTAGCACACAAAAGCTTAACCTCAAAAATTGGAACAGATCACAAGCATTCTATACACATAAGTGAGCCAATTGACTGGACACTAGAAGAAAGACCATGAAGGGTGGGGTTGCAGAGACAGTTTAGATTCAGATTTATCTGTCAACCATTTGAATGCCAGCAGCGACCTTTGCTACAGATCCCACTTTTTAACTTCAGTTAAAAAATATTTCCTGACATTTGTGCATAGAGGAAAATTTGAAAAGCTGAAGGTGTATTTTTTCAGAGACTAGCTTTAAGGTTTCTGCTGTTTAAGTCAGCAACTTCCACATACAACTTTAAACCAAACTTTTGGAAAATGCTAACTGACCTTCCTCACAGTCTGGCCTTCTCTTACGTTTTAAATGAGGCACCCCAACGCTAAGATTACAAAGTCATACACCATCCATGAACAAATCACTTTAATTTTAGTAAATACATCCTAATTGTCTTATGTTGACTACTGTTTGAAACTGATGAAGTTCAGGCTATAGTAGTGTATCCCAGCTATATGCCTTATATTACATCAACATATTTATGAGACAGAGACTCTTTTAACCAAAAAGTAAAAGCTTAAAAGTCAGTGAAGAAAGGCTTCTCCAGCATTTTCACTTTTTAGAAATTTAGAGTGATATAAAGCATATTACCATGTCCACAAATGCCACCACAGCCAAGACTTCAGCACACTCTTTGAAGCAGAAGCCAATTTGAACTATCTGAGCTTGTATTAGTGGAAAAATTGTGGCTGAACTTAGGTGACTGAATGCAAACTCAGACTGCAGAGACTTTCCATCTGCATGTGACTTCGATCCACGTTTTAAAACTTCAGTCACAGTTTTCTCTGCTTATTTTGGTGGTCATAATATTTACCAGGAGTAAGACTATGGTGGCAACTTTGTCCTTTTTAATTGTAGAATACTTGCATTGCATCGCTATTAGAACTGTCCTAAAGAAATTCCTGTTACCTTTGCACAAACAAATAAAAATAAAGCATGGAGGCAACCATTTTAGTTGTTGTTCCTTTTCCAGTTTAGGATTTTTGTTTTGTTGCACAGATAGGAGGAAGCATTTGTCCTAGAATACTGCAGAATCAATCAGGGATTAACTTGTGCAAATTGTGCATGCTATTTCTGATTTACTATGGAAATGCTGTTTATAATGAAGTTGCCAACAGTCAACTCCACAGTTATGGATGGTATTCAAATATTCCCAAGAATACCAGAGTCCTTTCTTAACTGGCCAGCATTTCAGTATTTAATATTACATATAGTTTTTTTCTTTTTTTTTTCCCATACATCATTCAGTAGCAATGAAGATTTTTGAAATTATTTTACCTAGATTTCTTCTTCCAAAATCTTTACTACATAACTGCTTCCACAAGATGCTACCGATTAAACACAGACTAACATAGTTAATAGAAACCTTTTGCTTAAAGTAGGCAAGCTGGGCAGAGGAATATCCTTCCTAAGGGATGAAACACTACTTTGCAGAAATTTCTTCTTTGATTACCAGGAGCTGTAGAATTAGACCCATATAAGTAAATGCTTCAAGGCCATTACTAATGTCTTTTGCAACAAGGGGCAATTTTTTGATATTCTGTACAATCAGGATCACAAACTTGTTCTTTGGGCTCCTTTTCTGTCTTTAACTAAATGAGTGAGGACAGACGCTCATATTTAGAGATTGCACTGTATAGAAAACAGCCTGTCAAACTGACATTTGGGTCTCTCCATGATACAGAATTGATTCTGACATTGAAGCAGCGTAAAAAAGAGAAAGAATCAAAGATGATAAATGTATAGTGTCTTTGCTTCTCTTTGTATTAACAAAGGTATTCACTGAGGAACAAAGTTATTAGCATGACTGTGATAAAGGAAAACTTGCACATTTGAATGTATGAATTGGTTTATAAAGCAGAGGTTTCTTAGCTGGATTAGGGGGAATATTTGTTAGCCAAGCAACCAGATTATAGTAACTCCTACAACATTTAAAAGATGATATAGACAGTAAAATAAAGGTGTCCTGATTCAGAACAATTGTAATGATGTATAAAGACAAAAAAATAGTATGCAGATGGACAGGTCTCCTTGTAGGCAAGCAAAGATGGGACTCAGCTGACAAAATGGGGACATCCTCCATGACCAGCATGAACTGGTCACATCTTTGTAGTTGATGGAAGGATATAAGCACTTCTAGGATGAGATTCACCAAAGTCCACTAACAGATGTCAGAAATAGCCGCTTGTACTGAAAATGCCTTATAACCCTTAAATATATTTTGGAGAGAAATAAAAATCTAAAGCAAGGAAATGATCATTTGTGCCAAATATTGCATCCCTTACTATGTAGCAGTTAGATGTGTATTCTTGTGCTTTTCCTGGCTCCTGCTGAGATCAGAATTTAGAAGTGTACAAATAGTAGGAGAAATGTCATGTTTACAATTCTTTCCAGTGTAGTGAGAAACAGGAAGTGACAAAAATAGTATTATTGACTGATATTGTAACAAGGGGCTTTCAGAAATGATTCTTGGGGATTTCTCACAAATGCCTTGCATTATGATTTTGTGAGTTGACAGAGTAGTAGAAATAAAAATCTGGGAAATCCATCCATTTTTTTTTTCCATTAAGACAAAAAGAGTTTCCTATGACAGGAACAAGCACCAAAAAGGAAGAGACATACTTAGCAAACAAACTTATGTTAAGAATGATTTTCTGGAAATATTTATACTTTACTCCTGGAAATTATACAAAATAAAGTTTCACAGTGGTATCATTTGAAACAGGGAATCTATGCATGCTAAGTTATTGAATGGAGGTCCAAGGTTATCCTCTCTGATGAATTTTGTTTAAAAATACTTGACACATGTTGAAATCTCTTTCTTCCAGAAGTCAAACAAAAATTAGCCTTTCTAAAAATTGCACAAAGTTCAGAAAAACACTATCTTATTTAAGGTTGAAGTAATACCCAAAGTGCACAAGGACAATCCTCTTTTTAGTAACAGTTGTATTATCTTTTTGCCTTGTAGTCTAGTATTAATCTTTACCTCTTCAGTGAGGCACATGAGATATATGTTTGGTCACTCTCTCTGCCTAAGGACAGTGAAAGCCATATGATAAGGTAATGGTACCACCAACCATCCACAGCCTGGGTTTTCTAAGTGAGGCTTTGAGAAGCAGTATGAGACCTTTCAGCTGGGATCATTTATCCCAGCAATGGGATACCTGTATTTCTTGCTTCAGTTAATGTCTGGTTTGGATTCAGATGTAGCAAACAAAAATACACATCAAGCCGTTATGTCAGAGAAAAAAAAGCTCTTATGAAGCTGCTCTTTCACAATATGCTGATAAAATTGCCTCACCTCATCAATACCTGGTGAACTGCTTGTGGGAAAACACCTTAACATGATTTGGTATTCATGGGCCAAATTAGTAATTATGTAGGTCACTCCAAAAGTAATGCCTCCTGTTTATTTCCATGGAAACTACAACAGATACCAAGAGCACAATAACACTGTTTGTGATACTGTTACACTGTTTGTGATTCACTGTTTGCTCTTAAAAACCTGCACCAGCAGAGGGGCCCCACCGTTACCGTCGCCACTGCTGAAACATACCACCACAATCTCACTGTGCTCACATCCACTGTTTGATCTCCATAAATGTTCAGCAAACATTGATGAATGTGGATGAAATTGTTTCCCCATAGAGGAATTCAATTCCACACTTTTGTTTCATCCACATTTCCATGTCAGACACCATTGTGTCAGACTGCCCCTCTGCTGCCATCTGTCACATGGCAAAAAAATGGAATGGAATACTGGTGAGAAGGTTCTACCTCTACTGCCATCCCACCAACATCCGCCTCTGACATGGGCCAACAGAATAAAATAGGAGGCACTCCTTTCAGAGCAGCTCTTGTAGTTACTATTTAAACATCTGATTTTAGCCTGGTTTACTTTGTTCAGTTAGTTAGAGACAACTAATGCTGTCAGCCAGCCAATGTAAAGCATCAGTAGCCTCAGGGGAGGCATGATGAGGAGCAGCTGGAGTGAAAACCTCTTGGCGCAGCTGGAAGAGGACAGCTGTCCTCAACCTTTCTCCATTCAGAGCCTGCTAAAGGAGAGGGATGGGATGAACCTGGGTGAAATACTCCTCTTCAACACACACTCCATCCTATGAACTGTTGAGTAACCAAGAGCACCACAAGGCACTCCCCAGTAAGATAAGCCTTCTTTCTTTTCTTTAAAGTGCAAGGTCCCTCACTTTTCACTTTTTGCTTTCTTTCTCCCACAAAAAGGAGAGTTCAATCTGACTGGGATACTTTGTGCGGATAAAAAAAATTTGATGGGATGAATCACAGATTTTGAGAATAGGTTTTGAATGCAACATCTTCAATATTGTTCTTTCCTCTTTTCTGTTGTATTTTCAGATTGAAGCTCCACTGCAATCACACTTGTGATGATTTTCTCTGACCACTAAAACTTAAGACGTGCTTTTCACTCTGTGCCCCTGTCATTATGTATGATACTGGCCACCAGTGACGTCAGAATGAGCTCTCCATACAATCAGGCCAACTCAGCAAGATAAAGCTTTGATCACTTTCTCGGATCTTTGTTCTCAGGCCACAAAGCTGATGCGTTTCAAAACCAGAGCAATTAAATCTTTTTACATTCATTGTCTTTATAGTATACCAAATAGATGAGGAAGAAGGAACTGTATAAATGAATTTCATTAGGTTTTTACCTATGACTCCAACCATCCATTCAAACCTCTTCCACTTCTGCTTGTTAAACACCCAAAACAAACTTGAATAAAGTTAATTCTGGGATAGTCAGCTTCTCTTTCTGCATAATTCATGACTCAGATTTTCTGTAAGTGATTTTTTTACTTCAACCCTGCTTTGTATCTTTCTAACAAGCTTCTCTATTTTCATCAGGCATGAGGGGTACTAATACTCTTTCTCTGAAGAGCAGATTTCAGTTTCAGCTTACATGGTCCACAGTAACAGTTAATTCATTGCTAGCGTTTGTTCACAGAAAAGGTATACCCTAGAGTGATGATACTATTCAAATATATTTACAAGCTAATGGCTTAAGGAATTATGCCATGTAGTATGTCCCACAAGTCACTGTTTTGCTTCTGAACCTTAATCCAAGTAATGAGAATCATTATTGCTTTATGTGGCTTTGTGGCTTTTATATGAATGACAGGCATCCACATCATTAAAACCACTATATCTAATTTGATGCATTTGTTAGGAAATTTGGAAGGAGTTGAAAGCTGAAGGATTGCTATTTCACCACCAGAAATTACTATGATTGATGAAGATTAGCAAATTATGGCTGCACAAGTGTTTCATAGATTGCTATGCAGATGAATTGAGAACTTTTGGTTTGAGGTTTAGCAGTCCAGTGTATGTCAAACAAACATCTAATTTTTTAAGATGTGATCTTTTATTATGTATTTTAAGCAAACACATACCTTGTACTTCTCAGAACTTTTGTTCTGTAGGTAGAGGTACAAACCTGAGTAGTGTGGAAAGAAAGGAAAGGACATTTTTGTTTGCATAGGTGCAAACATAATCCTAAAAGACAACCTTCTCCATAGCTTGTACTTGTGGGAATGGATTTAAAGTACAACTCTTCCCTTCCATTGTAAATCTGTGCTTTCTCTCTCCTTTAATTTTGTGGATCTCTGCTTTGTAACTGACTTGTTATTATGATGGACTGCATTTTTTTTCCATGTAGGAATGACTTTGTAATGTGAAAGAGAAGTTAATTTTACACATATGCACCTTCCAACAAACTACTAATTAAATAAATAGAACCACCAAGGATTTTTCAGAAGTAATCAGCTTTTTTGCCTCTGGGAAAATATAGCAGGCTTTAAAAACTAGCTATAGGCCTATTGAGCAACAAAGGAGAAAAAAAAACACAGAAAAAGAAACTTTAAAGAAAATCTTTTTAGTCTACAGACAATATTTCAGAAGTTGTACGTGTTAGTCACAGGGGCTTTTTTTTTTTTTTTTCCCCTTGAAGCCATAGGCCACGGTGTTATCAGCTGTTAGAAATCACAGGAGGTTTCACATTCGCTTCTATTGGCTAAGCCGGAGCACCCTTATATTGATGCCAGGAGTGGTTTATCTACACAAAATCTCTCTGAAGTGTGTCTTAACTGCTGAAAGTCTTTTTCTCTGTCCTTGGCAAAATCAGTATTGCCTTACCCATATTACTTCCAAAAATAATTTCTGTAATACTTCTCTCTACTCCTAATCATTTTTGAACAGTGAGCAGTGGGTGGAGTAGCGTTTCTGACTATATTTTCATTTTTCTCATCCGCCTTTCTTGAAGATCTCTATATGGTATTCTAGAGGCTGTTGTTTTTCACCTATACTTCTGTACAGCACCTACTATTTGAAAACTGTCTGGTGAAAGTGGCTTTTCATCTTAAACTGGTGTCTCAGAATCAAATGATTTACTCTGTGGAAGTGCCCCTCTCTCTCTGTATATAAAGCTTAAATGAAAGAAAGCTTAAACAAGAAGTTTGAACAGACACTAAACATTCACAATACTGAAAATGACACTATGTGCATCTATTTGCTACGTAGGATCACCTTATGGAACAAGGTAAATAAATACACACTTATGGAAATAGTTTGTATTCCCAAGTCTGGACTCCACTCTCCACAGACTAGGCATGTAACTTATTGCACAAACAAAGCTTCTCCATCTCTTGCTTTTTCCTTTCCCTTGAGCTTGTTCATATGTTTACTTGTGTCCATCTGTTATCTTTATTTTAAACTTAGGTTGCAACGGTGAGACATATCTCCTGTTTAAGAGACCTACATTTAGGTGCCATCATGCATTAGTTTATGGGTGAGGTAGGTGTCTAAGCTTCTGTTATATTTAGTGGAGAACTCATAAACACCATCAATATCTGCTATTGGGAGGGATAAATAGCTGTTCAGTCTCCACTGACAGTACAGCACAAATTTCCATGAGCTGTAATTGGAGCTGGCTGTAATGGTAAATTAGATATGCTTGTTTGTAGACAGCTACATGAAGACAACTAAGGTATCTGCCCTTATCTAGATCTGATTCCCGCCTAACAATAAAAGTATATTTTATCCACAGTATTTTTCCACCTGACAGCCCACTGAGAATTCATCTGTCTACAGGATTTACTAACCTCACCAAATTAGAAAGACAAATAGCCATCTAAAACTCCTGGAAGAGGAAAGTGGGCAAAGACTGCTTCCTTATGCAGCCTTTTCCTATATCCATTTGCATATTACTATCCCTCAAATGTCCTTCAGCTTTATACTCAGGTTAAAAGAGCACTGAGTATGGTAGGACAGATGGGAGCTTGTCTTAGACACAATAGATATTCTGAGTTACTCCGTGTACCTCTAAGTGATAGTTCAGACAGAATTACAGCTCTTGTTCTGTGGAGATCTTGTTTACTGTGAACTATTTTATTGCCCAATTAAATCATAACAGAAAAAAATCACTCCTGGAGTTCAGTAGGAATTAATTCAGTGATATCCTTTGCCAAAGTAGTATGACTGTGCAGGTATATATGTGTTTTATTTAAAAAAAAAAACAAAAACAAAAACAAACGAAAAAACCCGCAGAACTTCATTTCTCTCTCCATCCATAAATACAATTCTGCAAATTGCAGTTGATATAGAAATATAAATCACTGACGGTCCAAGCTTCTGTAGGGATCGTTTCACGAAACTGAGAGACCTGACCAGGAGAGGAGTTTGTCTTTATTTTTTGGCAAGCAACATTTGCAGTTTGCAACAAACATTATTCTTTTACTTCCACAAATATCCATACTCAGATGTATGTGTAAAGAACAAAGAAAAAAATTTCCCTTTGGATATTCCACCATTTTTCAGACAAAGTCTTTATGTACAACCATGAGAACTAAGAAAACCCTAGGAAGTCAGCAAGAAAAATTTACATTGCTAAACTCCAAGATCATGATGGAAATCAAGAAGTCCTCTTTTACTACAGTGAGGTCATTTTTTTTCTTGAGAAGACATTGGACTTTATTTATTCTGGGTTCAATGCACAAATGATTAGGTCTCAGAAGAGAGGAGTTGTTATTTGTCCTGAGTTAGGAGTCTATCAGATTATTCTTTTGAATTTTTTTTTGTTTTCTTTATTATAATTTATGACAATCTAATCCTTTTATGTTTTCATCTTGCCTTTGTTACTGTGGTACATGTGTAATTAATGCCATCTATTTCACATAGCTACAATGAGGTAATAATTGCTCCTTAACATATGGTGAACTGAGATCCAGAGATGCACAAAGAAGCTTAAGTACTGTAGCCGGTCACTACAACAACTCCTGGTAATGGTCTTGTTTTCCCAAACCTGTGTACATATGCAAATGAAATCCACCATTACCCTGAGACTTGGCCACTAGAAAATAAAGTAGGTCCAAACCCTGCCCATTATAGAGTTTAGGCCTTATTTCATTAAGCTGAAGGAGGAAATCTGAACGTTTTAGTTGAAAAAACAGCATGGGCTACAGGAAAAGGAAACAGGACAGAGCAGAAGGAAAAATAGTTGCTTTTTAAAAAGTCTAGAGGAAAGACTAATAAGAAAATATGCACTCACAACCCACAGACCTGTACACATTCTTTATCTGTGGTCAAAACAAGTGATTGACTTGGTAGCATGCTGAATGTCTAACATCTTTACTTCATGCTCCATATTGGTATAAAGATTAGTATTAGAGATAGTGGGCATTTCTGCTGCAAAAAGACATTTTGTGGCAGTTTATGAAATGGTAACTGGCTGTATAGCTTCTCAAAGAAAGGAATGGACTAAGTTGCAATTACTTCACCCTGCAGAGTCACAGTCACCCAGATATGTCTTTGTTTCCAAGTGTTCATACTCAGGAACAAAATACTCTGGGGATGACATTGCTTAGAAATGAAATCTGTACAGAGGAAGTCTTCAGGCTGTTATAGTAGAGTGGATTGTTACTTCATTTGATGATCCATGATGCTAATGAAGCAGATGATTTTAAGTAGTACTTTTCATATTATAACAATAATAAAATCATGAAAGTATAAATGACTGCGCAAGCCATCTTCTCTAGAAATCACATAATATTACAGCCACAATTATGCTACTTCTGTGAGCCTTCACACCAGAGAAAATCTCTTCAATATCAGTACTTAGAGGCTTGTAAGAGAATCCAAATGTGTTACAAGTGTTTCATTTGCGTTCTCAAACTGCACTTGCCCTTTTCAGGACACAAAATCTTGATATTGATGACAATTTTTGGTAATTAAATGAGCTACAAAAAGTACAGAATAGATTAAGCAGAGAATAATAGCTTGTGATTTGTTTTCACAAAGCAGTGTGTGTTCAATTTGTTTTTTTTGCACACTACAAATCCTCCACTTGCTGAAAATTACGTCATATTGTGGCTGTCGTATAAGAATAAGCATGCATGACATTACAGTGACACCAGCTACTGTCATTGCAAATGTATTGGCTTGCATATTTTCATTACAAAATCTGTTTTGAACTCCTTATATATTTTCTAATAAGGTGCATGCATCTCAAAAGCTAGAACCCTGTCGATTTAAGGAACTTTTAGTAACTAAGACAACAACAGTTTAAACAAAAATACATGCACTTGGCACACCGTTATATTTTTAATGGGCTCAGTTGTAGATTTGCCACAAGTTTTGTGTGGGAGCCGGCTTTGTAGCCCTAGAAGCCAAGAACCAAAATGGAAACTGCGCACGTACCACAGTAAAAAGGCAAGATGAAACCATAAGAGAATTAGTTTTCCATAGATGACAATAAAGATTCTAAGGAGAAAATATAAAGCACAACCAGCTTCTTAGCTCTTGTTATCTGGGTGGGAAAGAAGTTAAAGTTTTCTGTGGGCTGAGCCAGCAACAAATTACAACATTCTTGTCTTGGCTCAGCTCTCTCCTGTCTCAGCAAGGAAGGAAGGAAGGTCCTACCTGTTCCTTGGTGCTATTGCCATGTTTGGCTGTGAGGCAGCTATTCAGCTGTGTATAGGACCTCCTCCTGCACCTCCGGGTAGAAGGAAAACGACGAGACGAAGGAAGGAAAAAGAAGTAAAAGGAAGGAAGGACTGGGATTCCTAGCAGAGTACTCTGCAAATAAAATTCCACCATTTTCAGAAGCAGAGTGAGGTGAATATAGAATTATTACTAATATCGTCTTCCTTAAAACTTCATTTTTCTTTTGTTAGACATTTCTCAAAGTATTTCCTGAATTTTACATCTAAGAAATTTTTCCTCAGAATCTTTCTGAGATTTACAAATATTATCTATTGAGTCATCCAGATGTCTCCAGAATTGTCATTTTAAAAATGAGAAGAAAAGAAACATGACAACCATCAGCTGCTTCACTACACACACAAAAGCTAACTGTGAATCTCCAGCACACCCAACCAACCAACAAAGAGTGCTGAAAAAGGGATCCTCTCTCTCTAGAGAGAAGTGCACAGATTAGCGTTCCTTCTTCTAATGTTCTTTGGGTTACAGAAGAGGATAGGTATAATTTGGACTGTTCTTTACTCTTATGTCTCTCTGCATAATCTTTGCCAATACCAAATCAGGTACATTATAAGGGTGAATTACCCATCTGTTGTTTTTTTTTGTTGCAGCTGTGACTATGTCCCTGAACAGAATATGGTCCTTGAAAATCAGATCATGTTATATAAATTACAGAGGTTATCCTTGAGGTTAAGTCTCTTGACAAGGCTGATTTTTTTGCCTTTGCTTTCTGAAGCATATATAAGTGGTGTAGAACCCACTAGTTAAATATCAGTTCTATATTCACCTCATAAATACTCTATATGCAAAACCATCTTTTAGTGCTCTAGATTTTAAAGATCATTAAACATTTAAAATGTTGAGTCAGCAGAAGCCAAGTCAGCAAATACAGCTTTAGTGCCTGTCTCTAATTAGTTCAGACGTTCAGACAACAAAGGATGCTAAGTTATTCCTCTTTGACAATATCATATAAAGGGAGAGTCAAAAGAAGCCAGAGCAGGTTAGTGTGCTATATTGAATGATTTCCATGGGGAGAAACACAGTCATTGTGCAACATGTTCCTGAGAAACTTGAATGTTACTGCTGAAGAATTCATTACTGAACACACGTTTTTCAATGAAGCCGTTGCTAAGTATATCTTCATCTTATACATTATGACATGGCTCCAAGCTAATAAAATGTTTTCCTTTGGGGTAAAGAACCTTACGTACCTGAATACTAGCTTTCTAATGTAAGTAAATGAGCGTGCCTGTTCCCTAGCCACACCTAGTTGTGCTCACAGGAATACATGAGAAAAGATGTGTATCTCCTTCATCATCTATGCAGTATCAGCTTCACAGGTACCTAGTAATTAGGGCTAATATAGCTTGCTGATTAATATCTAATTTTCAAGCTTCTCATGGTGACTCACTTCACACTCAGCATAATGCAAGTATTCCTGTGTAAGTGTCAGGACTTATTTTAGACTAAGTATGTGAACTCATTTAAGCAAAACTAATTTTTCTGCATCTATGGATTTTCAATTAAATAAAGGACAAAGGTCCAAACTGAGGATTAACTGTAAGTTTTTAATGTCGTACATGTAGAGCTGAGGGGGCTGAGTCTAAAATCATGATCCTTTTATTCCTTCCTTCCTTGCTGTCATTTATGCTTCAGATACATAAACTTGACACATGCCATCAGTTTATAATATTTCAGTTTCCCCAAGAGCTGTCTGCTCTTGAACTGTCCTCCATGAGCATTGTCCTGAAGGCTCCCTCACATGGCTCCCCACTCTGCATACTGGCTGCCAAACAGCTTGTTAAGAGATGTATAACACCCCCAGAGTGCTGCACAGGAAGCATCTACATTTGTATTTCTGGACTGTAGTCTCTACTGTAGACTCTACTGGAGAGACCAAGTCCTAAAAAGCAAAACATGGGAACACTCGTGTTTGTTCTATTCATTAATTCATTTGTCTTCTCTTTCTCTCTCTCTCTGTTTCTCTTTTTCTCTTTTTTTCCTTTCTCTCTTCCTCTTTCCTTTCCTCCCTTTCTTCTTTCCTTCCTTCCTTCCTTCCTTCCTTTCTCTTCCTTCTTTTCTCTCTCTTTCTCTCTCTCTCTTTCCTTCTTTCTTTTTTTTTTCTTTTAATTATGTCTAGGACAAAGCTTCTGTTTATTTAAGTGGCAGTGCATAAGATCTGAGGGCAAGATGATCCAAAGTAACTGCCTCCCCGTCATCATAAGCCAATGAAAATAGATTCACCCTGAGGATCACCATATGCATAAATCTTTCTCTGAACACAAATCTACTACTGTCATCTGAAGACACGAGAATCAAGGTGATGCTACTTGCATCTGATATAATGAAACAGATCCTCAGCAAAATCACAGAAAGTTGGCAGCTCCAACTCTAATCACTTGAGAAGGAGGTAAATCTTTTTGGAGGCAATTGTTTCAGTATGCTTGCCAACTCATTTTATATTACCTAGGAGATGCAGTCTGCTCACCAAAGAATTCTTAGTTTATCTGTATAGCCTATTTGTCATGTACCTAAATCTTATATTGGATATTCAGGAGCAATCATTCTTTTCTCATTAGTATAAACAGGACAAACAGAAGAGAGAAAAAGATCAAAAAAAAGAAAAAGAAAAAGAAAAAAAAAGAAAAACAGCATAATGTAAGAATGGGAAAGTAAAAAGAGGAAATATATATTGTTCTTCTAACAAGAAATTCTCACAAGTAACGCAATGCATCTACAGCATCTACAACATACGGTACTTACAAGTTTAAATATTCTCTTTCTCTCTCTCACTTAGTCTTCTCTAAAAGCAAAAAGACTAGACTGTTCTCTGAGTTATAGAATAGCAAATAATTTTTCTGTTACACTGTTTTCACCACATTTCACATCAGTTGTTTTCTTGTACGGGTTAGCCTTGAAACACATATATTACTCACTGGAGTAAATGAAAACACATGATATGATACTGTGAATTCAGCCTTCCCTCAGCAAAACCCAAACCATTTGAATTGGTTTAATTTTTGCCATTTTTGCCAATAAACTGCACAAGCTCAGGCACTGACAATCCTCCTGTGAGTACAGCTGGACTTACAGGGTGTAAATGTTGCAGTGCAGACACTGGTAGGCTCACTACTAAAACAGAAATGTATTCCACAAATAAGGGGCTCTTTCCCATCATTTGTGGATTCTCAAGGACTGAAAAGATATTTTTTACATGACGTTAACAGAGTGGATTAATTAACTTTAGGTTAATAATTCAAGATTAATTCTGTTCTGAATTTGCAAATTAATACTCCACCTTTATGAAGAGAAATTGGAAAGGAATTGTTTTACACCCAAAGTATATTTTTTGTTGTTTGTTTGGCTGTTCGGTTGGCTGGTTTCTTAGAGAATGACATGAGACTTTCTCCTGACTTACAATGAAGAAATTTCAAAAGAAATGAAATATATACACACAAAAATGAAGTTCCACATGAATACACACAAATGAAATTCCATGCATACAAAAAATTAAAAACTTTCTTCACTAAACAAAACAATGCTAGTTTTCATTTCTTTAGAGTCATAAGAGGCTCTACCAAACCATTACTCATCAGAATATGTTTTTTGCTGATATTGCAAATACAAGAAAGCTTCATTTGAGGATGAAACTTGCCACAGGGACTTTCTTTGTCCTAAACAGCATTGTTTTACAAACACTTTTTAAAGTATTTTGTTCTCTGTGTATATAATTAAAGCTAACTTTTCACCCATTTGAATGAGAAGCCTTAAGGGAAACAAATGTAACTTCTTTTTCTTGTCCCTAAGGCACCTATTTTAGAGTGGGTTATGCTGAGATGCTTCAGTCTCAGTGAAGTGTTTGTGTATTTTAGATTCTGGATAAGACCAAAATTTTCATTAATTAAAAACAATAACAACAGCCAGTATAAAAAACATCTCCTTCAGTTCATCATTTAAACACAGCTTACACCTTGAGCATATAACATCAATATACCTGGATTATGCAGCATCAAGCTCTTTTGAGGCTAAAAAATTGAATTTTGGAAGCCTGGTTCAATATTCAGTGATATTATCAAGTTACAGTCAAAATGGATTTACTGGAGGAGGGGAAAAACTAAGCAGACAGAAAGTCTCTGCTTCCCCCATACTACTACTGTTCAGAGTACTGTGCAAGCACGTTATGGTCCTCATTGCCAGAACAGTTGTACCAAACATTGCCCCACTATTGCCCTCTGAGCAGTGCTGTGAAGCACATCATCAGAACGTCCTCTTTTTCAGAGCAAATATTGATTCAATACATGGTAAGGACAAAGCAGATTGAAAAGGCTGTCCATTTGATTTGCAGCACTTTTCCACTACATTTGCTACCCTCCTCAAGTATTTTTACTGAGGGAAAAGTAAAAGATTTACACATTAAGAATTATCTATTTTGGTTCTTGAATATTTGTGGCTTTAAAAAATGAGCAGCTACAATGTCTAATGACTGCAGCTTCTGTTTTAAGGCAAACTGCATTTCTGTCATTGTCTGGTTTGTTTGATGGTAAGAATGTTAAGCAAAGTACAATTACTGCTCCATCCTAATCTAAAATAGTACACATAGCACGTTTTACAGGCTTCCAATGCTATCAGAAGCAAACAATATAGGATTAAGTAGCTGTGTGGTTAATGCAAATCTAACTCCACTGTCCATGAAGACAGAACGAGGTTATAATAAGGCCTCTAGGGCCACCAGGAATTGCTTCAGGCCTTCAATCAAGCACAATCTTTTCTGCTGCTTATCTCAGCCATTTTCTTCTCCTCTCTTTCACATGTTGCTTGCTAACACATTTGACACACCTTCTCTCTCAGCAGCATACAAATCAAACCCAGATGGCAGCAGCTGCCAAGGGGCATGGAGACCAAGACGAATGGGGAGCACCAGTGGCAGTGAGTGGGACAGAGGTGGTGAGGCAGGGAAGCCAACATACCAATTCCTGGTCTGAGGGAATTGCCTTAAATTGCCTTTCTCCCTCTCACTCCTGGACTGACATGAACAGACTTTGACTACATTGTCTTATAGACAATTGGGCTATGAGGTTAAGAAAATTAAGAGGTATGCTATCATCCCGGAATTTTTGTTGGTTGTTTAGGAGATTATGGGCTGTTTGAAAGTTTGTTTTCCTCCTTTGCCCGTCCTTTCCCCCTTCATTTAATCCTGCTGTTTGTGTTTCTTAAAACTATGCACAAGCTTAGGGTAAGAGCTCAAATACATGGTATTAAATACTGTATATTTCTATCTGAAATGTTCTTTGGCATGCATGAAAGATGACTGGTTTCTCACTATGCACTGAATTTCTCAAAGGAGTGGCAAATACAGCAATCATACTCACCGTTAAAACAGGTGTTATTTTCTGTTATACTTTCTAATGTAAAATGGATTAGTATTTTAAACTTAAAGAAAATGAGTCACTTTTTGAATACCCTGATGCATAATTGCACTTTCTTCCACGTTATGATGTTACTGTATAAAACAAAATACTTGTAATTTTTTTCTGCTTTGCTTCATAGAGAAACTGATAAAGTTGATAAAACCAATGATTTTACTATCTTGCACTTATAAATTTGCTTAGTTCATCTCATGACAGTCAATGACATCTAAAGACTGCTATAAGCTTTGTAGGGTTGTGAATCAGGTTTGATACCTTTGTATGTAAATAAGTGTGAGGGAACAGGGGCAGGGTGATGTTTCTAAAACTAGTGCAAGTTAGCTTAGCTTAAGGACTACTTCAACTCTTTTTGCTACTTTAGCATTTAGATTCTATATATGCATAGGGAAAGAAAAGAAAACAATGGATACCAAATTGGCATGACCTTTCAAAAAAACTCAGCCAGTCTTTAATGTTATTTTTGGTTTGTTTTTGCATTCAGATACACCTGGCTGAACAAGAGAAAAGTCTTGGGGATCTGCACTTGTTCTGGTTTTCACACACTTTCCCTAAGCATTTACTTTTCCTAGCTGTTACGGAAAAGATACTGGGCTAAATGAACTCTAGCCTCTCGTTATTGTAAATACAAACAGATGCTAGCAGCAGTTCTAAAATAATTAAGTTATGTGTATTCTAGAAAGCAATTTTGTGCAAAACATGCTTTAGAATCATAAGGACTTACTCCACATAAAGGACACAACAATGAACATCAATCAGTGAAATGTTTTCAAAATCTAATAGCTCTTCCTTAAGAATAGCCTCATTATTATTGGTTGCCTTTAGCAATATTAAAGGTAGAAATTGTATACACTGCCTTGGATACTGCAAGACAAATAGATGACATGTATAACTAGCAAATTGGAAGTTCAGTTGCAGAAATACATATATATTCAGTGATAAAACCAAATAACGTAGCCAAACTGGCTCCAAATGAGTAGGGCTCTATTGACTTCAGTGAGATATATTGATATACAGCAGCTGAAGATCTGTGCCATCAGTTTCTCAGTAGTTTTATCTGATTTATATCAGTGTATAACAGGAATAGGATTAATTTTATCCCTATCATAACTCAAAAGATCTCAAAGAGGTTTTGTGAAATATCTAGGAGAAAATGAGATACTACTAAGCATGTATTCATCTCAGAAATTCACTGGGTTCCACTTGAAAATAACTGCATAACTCTGGATGTCTTTTTAATGGAGTTGTCCTACAATAAAATATACCTGATCAAGTGCTCTAAGAAACATTATCATTAAAGCTCTATGTCTGGTGAATATCATTCTCAAAGCTTTCCTTTCCACTATTGTGATGAAAAGAACATAGTGGTCAGTTTGTGATGAGTCTTGAATGATTGAACTTGATTTATTGTTGAATTGCTTCATTTAATACAATCATTAAGTCACATTTTATTCTGTTGCAGATTTTTTTAACAACAACAAAATATAATAACACTTCTTATTGTTCTCATTAGTGCTCAGATCAAAGCTAAAATATAGGGTAAGATTTCTTCACCATCTGAAGATTTTGCTAACAAAATTAAAATTATATATATTTCTCCTATATTGATTAACTTAGAGTGAAATAAAGGGTGTGATTCATTTTTGTAGTCCTTGAAGATATCTTTGGACTACTATCACAGACTACATATAAACTATGGGATTTCTAGCATTTAGACTAAGATACATACACTAACTACCTCTTGACTGTGTGTCCAACAAAGTCCAAAAACTATCATCTACCTTTCACCATCCATGTTGGTCTCCATTGAAAGGAAAACCAGATGTGTTAGCAAGGTGGAAATCACAGCATATTTCAAAAACTGTTATCCTCATCTTGTTGATCAGAAAGTCTTATCACAGAATATTATGTTGATGTATTTGATCAGATGCAGCCAGGTTGCACATGTTGAGGCTAACAAAATCATCAGGAGAAGGTTCAGTAAAAATATAGCTCAAGTAAATATATATATATGTGTGTATATATATATATATATATAAATTCACACTTCCTTACAAAAAAAAAAAATTGCTTTAAATTCCATGTCAAGATCTATGTAAGTATAGATCCAGTTCATGTTTTCCAATCATGTTTGGCACCTGGAATTACAGATGCTTGGCTCAAGTCCATAATTAAGAAGTTCAGAGCATTTAAATCGTGATACTAAAGCTCCAGGTATTGCTCTGGAGACATACAATTTCTTTAGAGATTTGTATGTATACCTGAGCATGCCTTATGATCTCTTGCAAGGCTACTGGAGGCTATTAGACAGAAAAGCCAGCCCGCAGAATTCCAGCTAACCAAGGCCTTAGAAAATCATTATAGAAAAAAAGGAAAATTTAGGGTCTGATTCAACTCATTTTTAAACACATGTATTTGATTTGAGCAAACAGATTGTCCCTGTCTAAAGAGAAGGACAGGGTGCTGTGCATGGAGCTGCAATCCTTCCTCCCCCATGCCACACTCCAAACAGCCACCAAATAATGAATGTGTTTCTCTGTGCTAGCAGTCTCTGTAGTGGGATCTTCCATGATAAAGAGAAATAGCCTTACAGTTATCACAAAGGAAAGAGGAAGCAGTGCCCCATGATTAGTTTTACACCTTTCAAGACTGAGCGTCTGTGTGCTAGACAGACGCATTCCTTGTTTTCCCAGTGATACTTGGTGCCTAAACATGCATGTGTTCATTGTGCATCCAAAGCTTTCCTTAGTAGAAGGCAGAAGGGAAACAGGAAGGTAATTTAAAAGTACTCCACACCAACAGTTTCTACTAGGTAGGGAAAAAGTAATAATTTGACAAGGATTAAAAAAAGGAAAGAAATAAAAATAGAATGTGACAGAATAGTAAAAAGAAATTATATAATGAGATTGAATCTTGTCAGTGTTGTGAGTAATTCCATAAAGACAAACTAGTTAAAATTATGAATAAATTGGTCTGAGGGAAGGCTTAAGCCTGATAACTGAAAAATAGAAACCTCAGGCATTCATTAGGGCAGCAGAAAAGGTTTTATAAAAATAAACGCTTGTGTGTATGTGTGAGATTTGAAGGTTGTGTCTTGGAGTTAATATCATAAGCACAGGATTTTTAGCCACAATGTATTTTATTTATTTCAGTTGAAGAGCAGCTTATCAAGAAAGGATCTCTAGGGAAATGCTAGTGCCTAAAAAAGGGTTGAGTTTAGCTAGTCAAGAATGCAAAGAAATGCTACAAGAATGAATTCTCTCTACTGTAAAGCATTTGCAAACAAGAGAGCTGCCCAAAAATGTACAAGATATTTTGAATTTAGTATGTTAATTACAAAAGCATAATGTACTCTTTAAATTAAAATATGTACAGCCATTGGTGTAATAATTTATGGGAAATATAAACTTCACTGGATTCACAAAATGTTTAAGAGGGAGAAATTGAAACATTTTTGCTTTCACAAGAATACTCTGCTTGTAACGGAATTGCACGTGACTGTCATACTAGGATATAGGGATTCAGATGCCAGCCCTGCATCTCCAGTTTTTACAAATTATCCTCTGACTTTTGGGGGGTGCTGTAGTTCTTAACATGCTATGGAATTACAGGTCCAAAAAGAAATTCAGTAGAGGTGGTGTCATCTTAAAAATGAGGTCATAAACACAAGCAGCAGAAATATTTGGCTAAGAAAAAGACAATATCTGAATGTAAAGAAAATAAATGAAACTGCAGATAATACCTGCAGTGTGCCTGCAGCTTGAAATAAAATATTATTTCTATAAAATGAAATGATTGATAGTACTATTTGCAGCATGAGTTTTTTAGAAGTGTTAATGTTTTTCTGTAACTCGTCAAATCCAGCTGTAAGGAAATTTTCAACCTTTTTATTTATATGACAGGTCTGTAAATTTTTCCAGCAGATTGGCCAATCTCTCTGAGTAGAATTTAAGCTTATTGACACTTCTTTTACTTCTCTTAGTTATCTTATATAAATCCCTTGGAAATAGTCCACAAATGTCAAGGTATCCATGGATCCAGACTGAAAATTACTGTTCAATATTCAAAGTAAGTCAACTCAGTTTAATACTGGTGGTGAAGGAGGTAATTTCTCTCAAGCTTTTGCAAAAGTGTTATTTGACGTTCTGAATAGAGCAGGTCCATACGATACCACTTTAAAGGTGTGAACATGGGTCAATCCAATCCATATTCTGTACAAATACAGGATCTGGTAATGATCTAGAAAAGACATTCATGCAGTGAGTGGAGGCCTGTATTGAAAGGTGAACATCTGTGATTCATATTATGTGTTCTGTGAAATAAAAATAAATACTTGTTACATAGCCTAAATCTAGTAAACAGTTTGTTTGGGGCTGTTAGAAACATAATCTTCCAGTTTTCTCAAGATTTGCACAAATTATTTCATCTCCTTAATTATGTCAACATAATTAGAAATATATGCAGGTTGCAAAAGTAATGCCTCCTATTTATTTCCATGGAAACTACAACAGATACAAGGAGCACAATAACACTGTTTGATTGAGCAAATTCTCAGCTACAAAAGACTCCTTTTCAACATAGTCATTACCATTAGCTGTGCGTTTTCACTAGCAATGAACAAGAGCCTGCCTGCTGTGCTTGTAAAAAGATCTGCACTAGCAGAGATGACCCGCTGCTGTTGTCACCACTGCTGAAAAGCACCACCCACCCCTCACTGTGCAGATATCCACTGTTTGGTCTCTGTAAATGTTCAGCAAGCGATGATGAATGTCAATGGGTACATTTTTTTCTGCATGGAAGAATTCAGTCCCGCACCTTTGCTTCAACTGCACTTCCGTGTCAGATGTCATTTTGTCAGACTGCCCCTCTGTTGCCATCACAAGGCAACAAAATGTAGTGGAATATTGGTGGGAAGGTTCAACCTCTACTGCCATCCCACCAACATCTGCCTATGATGGCATGGGCCAACATAATAAAACAGGAAGCATTACTTTCAGAGCAACCCTCACATGTAGTTTTAACCACAATGTCTCATGAATGTTTTGGTGTTTTTTTGTGCTTATAAATCATAGTTAGTTGCACAAGAGTCCTTAGTATATAAAAAATTGACCATTTACATAAAATTGCTCTTAAATTTCTTAAGGTCCAAAAATGAAAACCAAAATAGAAATACAGTGGTTATGCTAACACTTAAACTGCTTTAAAAAAAAAAAATTCTCACTTAGATTTGAGAATAAAGTGGTTTTCTGAAGTGTTTACACCGAATATATTTCAAAATATCATGGTCAATCTAGAGAAACTAAAGTTGAATTCCTTTTCTCTGCTATTACATGCATTGATAATAAATGATACAAAATATTTATCATAGGCAGTATGATACCAGGAAATTCCTGACCACCAAAATATCAGACAGATATGGATCAAATTGTAATAACTAACTTCCACAGATAGAAACTTTTTTGTAAGAGGTGAAGGTTACCATCTGGAACAAAGTTTCCCTGAGTTTTTCTGAAGTAAATCAAAACATATTTTTCAGTGACTCTTCAAATCTCTTTGACCTATTCCAGTTTGTCAGGAAGGTTAGAAAGTTAGAAAAGACTCTTTCTGTTTTCTAATACAATTAAAGTCAGTTTGGCTAGGGATAATTCTTTCATGAATCATAAACAGAACGTACGAGAACTGAGATGAGTGATATGACCATGTTGACATAATGCTAATGGAATGTTTGTTGTTAAAATATTTTAAAGAAATTGTAATCGAAATTGTAATTGAAAATCTTAAAAATGTGAGGTTTATATTCTTTGTCCTCCCCTTTTTAGTAACACGACTTATTTTATTATTGCTTTCAAATATTTTACATATGGTATACATCTGTCTCCTAATATACGTCTGTGGTTGTTATATATAGAGAGATTAATATACAAATTAGTCTTGTATTCAGTACTTTAATTTCATCAAGATTAGTTTATATTATATACAACTAGGTCTTTTTCCCCTAAAAAGCCAAAATTCTTTTCTTCCTGGTACTCAGGACATCAATATTTTATAATAAAGAATGGTAATGTGAATTTCCATTCCCTCATAAAATGCCCAGTTTCTGCATTCAGCTTATATGTTGCCTATATTTTAAGGGCTCTTATGCTGTTTAATTATCCTGGCTGGTGATTTCTGCGCGACTTATAGTTTGCAATTGTAACGATGGCTAGTTAACGTTCACCAAGTGTGATTACGGGGCTTTTACTAAATAACAAACAATAACAATAATAATACAAGTAACTATAATTATTATATAATATGAAGTAGACGAAGTTCCAAGGTTTCTGATTTTCAGCAAAGCAGAAGCCATAGTAAACAGAGAGAATAACGACTGTTGTATTAGAAATTGGTTTCAAACCTCCATCACACATTCTCAAAGAAATTTTCCAGGGAAGTATTCACGGCACCAAGTCTACCAGAGTTCAAGAAGCATCTGGACGACGCTCTCAGAAATTCTGTTTAAATTTTGGGTGGCTCTGTGTGGAGCCAGGAGCTGGACATGGTAATCTGTGTGGATCCCTTCCAATTTACGATATGCAATGGTTCTGTGATTCTATTAATTCTAAATACTAACTGAACTGTTCAGTAATATGAAGATAAGAGGGAGTATACCAGATTTAGGCAATGAAGTAACTAAATTTGGAGGCTGGCTTCCTCACAGCCCTTCACCTGTAGGGGTGACCCATATCCTGGATCTATGAGTCATATAATAAAATATTCACACAGCTTAGAGCCGCAATGTACATACAATATATCTTTCATAGGTAAAGAGCAGCTAGGAACAGTTCATAAACAGAAAAGAATGCTTATGAAAATGGGGGGTCATTTCTTCATGGAGCTGGTCTTGCTTGCCTGTACTATCTTCCTGCTCCCCATGACCAGGAATCTGAAGCATCCAGCAGCCGTCTATCAATCTGGCTTTCCCAGTCAGGTAACATTCCCTGCAAAACCTGCCACAGGCAGCCTGCAAGCAGCATCTGCCTGAAGAACCAAGAGCTGGATGCCCATGCATGACTGATAACATCTCCAGAGTGCAAATCAGAGGATTTGGACTATAGTGTGTTTCCTTCTGGGTGATCCTGTTTCATTACCTATAGATAGCATTAGGCAAACTAGTCCTCTAATTTCAGCACAGAGATTAGATTTAATGTCAGCAGCATTAGTACAACACAGAAAATGCTCCCGCAAAATGGTTGTACACGTACTGCAATAAAATGCAGTTTGCCAGAGAATGCCAGAATTAGTGACTGAGAAAGAAGAAGAACTGGGAGGGAAGGCAGGAAGTTCTTCAGCAGGCAGCAGTTGTGCAGCATTTAAAGGATTTTAAAACAAAATTCCTCTTTCAGTGTCCTCCCTCAGGACTTTTAATTGAAGCCTTATGGATAAGATGACTGCTGTTGTTCCTTTGGGAATAATAACTTTGGGGCATGCCCAAGAGGATGGAGCAGAAATACTAATCCCTGAAGTGGTTAAATGAAGCACTGGGCATGTGCTTGGGTCGTAAGCAGTGAAGCATAATGCCTTTTCCCAAAGGCACCACAAAAAGAATGCAGGAGGAAAAGTTGTACAATACATGAAATTTCAGCAGTATTTGCAGTATTTTGCAACATGCCATTCATTAGAAACTGAGGTCAGTTGATAGCTAAAGAGAACAAATCATAACAGTGACTTCTGGGATAAATATAGTGCCAAAAGTTTTAAGATGGTGGCTACAACATACTAAGAAAAATGTAACTTGTCTCATACAGGAAGTTTTGAAAAAGCAGCAAACTTTCTCATTTCAGGGGAAGATTCCCAAGACATAACTGAAAACTCGGGCTTGAAAAAATTTTAGTTGTTAAAATGAAAACTTGTTTTTCTGATTCTAAATTTTTCTGGTAACTAAGAATGTTAGCTATGAAAATATCTTCATTTGAAAGCTTTCTTTTTTCCTATGACCAGAACTTTGCTCAGATTGTATTCAGAGAGGAAGGGAATTGTAGAGGCAAAATATGTCCCTCCTGAGCATTTCATCTTTCTCTACTTTGAAATGTTATCCAGACATAATTTTATCAAGGATACCTTTTCCTGTGGTAGATCAATTTCTGATGGAAATTTCTGCTGTTGCAGCCCACAGTCTATCTATTCCTTTTGCCCAATTACAGGAGCCTTCCTTGGGAAGGCCTTCCTTCATAGACTGTCATAGGTCCAGTAACTGAGACATTCATGGATTGTAGAGATTGTAACTATTTTCAACACATGCATTGTAGTTTTGATGCTTTCCTGGCACATGCAGCAAAGTTGGCATGAGCATGCACTGTAAATCCCACTCTTTGGAGCTACAGCAGATTTATTGCATTAGGATTACATTGTCAGTCTCTGCTTGGGCAGTAGATCAAACTTTCCTTAGAAGTTCTGGGCTTGGAGACCCTAAGCTAACCAGTGCACGCATACTGCCATCATCTGCTAAATTATGAATTGAGATACAGAAATCCTAGAGTGCAAAAGAATGTTTTTTTTTTTTTTTTCTCACGGTGGGAGAAAGATCTCGTCTTCCCATTAACAATCAAAATGGATGGAAACTCATATCCTTCCTTGTGATCTTTTGATACTTTTTAAGGCAGATGTTTTAAGGCTTTTATTTCTTGTGACTGCCTTGACCTTCCTGTGGCTGTAGAATATTACCTGATCACTGATGACTTGGTTTTGAAAGATGAATGGTGGTATATGTAAGGAATTTTCTTGTTAGGCTGAGTATCGGCATATGTAAGTGTTGGATATTGCTTGGTTAATAGGAATGTGCAGCTTATGAGAACTTGTAACTGGTGTTTAACATAGATTAGAGAAGTAAAGGGCTAAAGGAGAAATTGGATTTTGCTAGAAATTGGTTTTGGCCTAAAATATTTCCAGAATCCCACTTTGACACCTTATTTCATTCTTAAGTTTGAACTGAACCCTCTTTGTGGGCCAAGACACATCTAGACCAGAAAACATGTGAGATTGAAGCCATATAAATTCTGTGCTGGAACTTTTTTGCTATATTAAGCAACATAATGCTTGCAGGGAAGAGCAATATCTTTCATTATACCAACAGATTCCAGGCAATCAGAGCTACAAAACATTGCACCTGCTACATTAAGCCAGCTGTTGCAGCCTGCCATTGAAATCTGTTGCCATCTTCTCATGCATCTGCATTAATCACGAGGGCAAAAACCCACAATATGAATATTTCTGTTAATTGAAATTTTCTCATTTTTTGGAAAGAAAAATGAGTTTTGTAACAAGCGGGTTGTTCTTGTTTAATGGAGCATTTCTCCTTGTCTGTGCAGATGAATTACAAAACTGGGGAGTGAACACACTTTTTCTGATTACAATGATACTGTACCATTTTCCTAGAAATAGCAGTAAATATTGGGAGAAATATCTCAGAGCACAAGCCTAAGAGAAGGAAATTATTACACTATTTCAGAAACACATTCTTTCTCTTGGACTCTAACACAAACAAAACTTAAAGACAGCTAATTTTTGCAGACAGAGTTACTGTAATTCCTCCACAAGATTTTTGGCACCAAGTCTGGGAAAACAGCATAAAAAGCAATAGTAAAAAAAAATGCAGCAGGTGATGATGCCACTCTAAATTCCAGTTTGATGCATGGCTTCATGGCAAATTCTTCTGCTGGAAGCCTGTAAGGCTAGTTGCTACATTTACAACCTTTGAAGACAAGATTGGTGAGCCAAATGCAGAAGTGAAAAAGCTTTAGCCCCGGGGGAAGCAAAGCTACTGGGCAATGGCACAAAGCAAACAAACAAAAAACATTTATATTGGGAAAACTGGTTAAAGTCTCATATTTGTATGTGGTTTTGGTAAATAGTTATAAGGGTAAAGCATTTATAAGCTGTGAATGTCAAAGGATATAAGAAGGGAGATCTCAGTTACTTTCCTTGCTTTTCAGTCTCTTACGTCAAATAATAATAATAATAAAAATTACACTGCAAATAAAGAACTAGATAAATGGATGTATGAAAAACAAGAGAGAAATACAACCCCAGTAGAGCTCCACTGAGATTACTGGAATTATTTCAAAGCATGAACTAGGATCATAATTTCATATTTATATTAAAATCTTGGAGATTGGGATAAACAGACTTGAGTTTTGGAAAATCTGACAGAATCCTTTGTACAACCCCTTTAAATCTCATACATAGCATATCATTTATGTTGAGAATGCTAAAACATAACTTTAAAAAACACAAAGGATAGGTGATCAATGTTAACTTTGTCACTGTGTGCATAGATGGAATGTTCTAAAATATTGTTACAGGCAAACTGGAATGAAACATAATAGAATAGACACTACATTATAGAATAAAAAATCTGTTTTGTTGCTCTACAATCGTGGATTATGGGTAAAAATGGTAAGTCTGATTTACTGTCCACTTCGTTCTTTGTGCAATCTGTTTTGCCTTGTTTTGATTTGTTTTTCCTGAAAATTTCCAAGGGGAAATGGTTTCAGGCTAGAAGAGGGGAGATTTAGACTAGATATAAGGAAAATGTTTTTTTGTAGTCCTGAGGAGAAGGATTTGGAGGTGCCTGTTGATGAGAAACTCAACACAAGCTGGCAGTGTGCGCTTGCAGCCCAGAAGACCAACTATATTCCTGGCTCCATCAGAAGAGGAGTGGCCAGAAGAGTGAGGGAAGTGATCGTCCCTCTCTACTCTGCCCTAGTGAGGCCCCATCTGGAGCACTGTGTCCAGGTGTGGGGCCCCCAGCAGAAGAAGCATGCGGAGCTGTTGGAGCTGGTTGAGAGGAAGGCCACGAAGAAGATCAAAGGTCTGGAGCACCTCTCCTATGAAGAGAGGTTGAGGGAGCTGGGCTTGTTCAGCATAGACAAGAAAAGGCTCCGGGGAGACCTCATTGCAGCCATCCACTACTTGAAGAGAACTTATAAGCACGAGGAGGACCAACTTTTTACATGGACAAGGGGGAATGGTTTTAAACTAAAAGAGGGGTGTCTTAGTTTGTAGCTGAGACAGAAGCTGCCTTTCTCATAGTGTCTGGTATGAGGCTATGTTTTGGTTCTAGGAGAAAACCAAACCGGTAACATACTAATTGTTTATACTTGTTGCAGGGTGGTATTAGAGTCAAGGATGTTTCAGTCTCAGCTTCTTGCATTGCTCTACCAGCAAAGGAGTTGAGGGGTTATAGAGAGCTGTGAGGGGACAGGATTGGTGCAGCTGACCTAAACTGACCAAAGGGATATTCCATAACACATGACATCATGTAAATACAAGGGAGGGAAGTTAGCTGGGGTGGGGCACTGCTCAGAGACTGGCTAGGCATCACTCAGTGGGTGGTGAGCCATTGTTTTTTGTCATTTATTTTCATATATATATATAATTACTGTTATTTCTTTTACTTCCTTTGCTTTCTTAGTAAATAGCTTTTATCCCAACACATGAGTTCTACTGTATTTTCTCCTAATTCTCTCCCCCATCCCACTTGGGTTGGTGGAGTGAGCTGACGTTTATGTGGAACTTAGCTATCTGCTGGGTCAAGCCACATCAAGGGAAGATTTAGGTTAGACACTAGGAGGAAATTTTTTACTCAGAGGGTGGTGAGGCACTGGAACATGTTGCCCAGAGAAGCTGTGGATGCCCCATCCCTGGAGGTGTTCAAAGTCAGGTTGAATGGGGCCCTCTGCAGCCTGATCCAGTGGGTGGCAACCCTATGCATGGCAGGAGGTGGGATCTGGATGATCTTTAAGGTCTCTTCCAACCCAAGCCATTCTGTGATTCTATATATTTGCTTTAAATCCAAAAATTGGTAGGCATAATTGCAAGTAGTTTCACATCTGTAGTTTTGTAACCATTCTAATATTGCATTAAAGAGCAGCAGGAATAATGTATTTTCCTACCTCTAGCTGGGATCACTCTTGAAAGAATAGAGAAACAGTGGTGCCTGCTCATATTTTATTCTTGAAACACAAACAAGACAATGAATCTATTTCAAAAGTGAAAGATAAGAATTTAATAGCTGTCCAGGGGAGCACCAATTAAAGCTTCAAATTGAATAGTTACTTATGGCATACAAAAACCAAAAGGGAATCAGTAGACAATAAGCCTAGGGAATTGTTATACAACACTGAACTGTCAAATTTGGCTACACACATCTTGGTTACAGCTGCAGCCTAATCTAAGCGGGATGGAGTGACTTCAGAGTATGCATGAGATGTTGCTGAATAGTTCGGAGGAGTGCTGAGCCTAATGCTGAGGTAAAAGTGAATTGTAGACAGAATAACACTTCAATGTGTTCTCTGCTAAACACAGTACTGTTTTCAATTTCGCCTACTGCAGTATTGCAATATGTCCAAACTTTTTCCGTGAAATTACCATTTTTCAAAAACAATTACAACATAAATATTTTGTAATAGTAAAATTCTGGTGAATTGGGGCTTCCTTCCTTTGCAAAGCTCATGGTTTCAGCTGATAATCAGTCAAGGGAGAAGGCAGGACCTACCAATCTGCACAACTGTGTGAGAGCTGAGGACAGATTGATGGCTTCAAGGAATCACAGAATTGCTTAGATTGGAGGGGACCTTAAAGAAAGGACTGGGCTTAGTGAAGGAGGTTGAAGTGAAGAGTCCATAGTTATGAGGCTGAGTGCTGGAAGTAGAAACTTGCTAGTAGATCTGTTGGAGATAACATACTCCATGTGCAGATTGACTGCAGAAGTGAGGAGCTGCGAGGCTGTAGCCCACAAAAATTTGGTAAGCCCGTCACCTCCAATGGACTGTTAGAGGACATGCCCAGCACAGCTCCACCCTCTCGTCCATGCCTCAGGGAGTATTTTATAGCTGAGACAAATTATCTGGCTTGCTGAAAGGTGGAAGCTTCAACAACTTAAACTTGAACGGAAATTGAATTGAAAAAAAGAAAGAAAGTAAGAAGAACCTAAGGGTGAAACCACAAATATGTATTTTTCTTAGGAACCTATGGAATTTAAAAGCTGTCAGACACCTCATAACAACTTCATTACTGACTGCAAATAGAACAAATCCATTGTGATTTAGGTTAGTGGAGCACCAATGATTCATGACATTAGTCAGCCATTTACTTTCCTGCAGAAATCAATCATAGTAGTTAGAAATAATACCAAAATTAAGTAGCTTCACAGGAATTGAGGGATCCAATACATTTTTGTTTCAGAGGACATTACACTCTGCCTTGGCAATTCACAAGTTTTTCATGGATTTCAAAACCCATGCAAAACCATGAAATAACCTTGTCAGGTAGATGTGATGCAGAACCAGTTATTGCCATTTCTTTTTCTACATTTGCTTTGATGGTGATTTCATTATTATAGCAACTTGAAAATTTGTACTAGAAAAGTGTGTTTTGTGAAGCAATCTGAAAAAAAAAAAAGAGAGAGGGACAACACAGATTGTTACTGTAAAAATACAGAAAATAGAGTGCTAGACCCTGAATTATCATTAGATCCCCTTTACACCCTGAATTAGTCTACGAGGTAAATTGCCTTCAGGTATCCTGACAGCTTGGGAGTACATTCTTAATCATTCTGTAGTATATGATGCTTAGCACACTAGAAAGTGTAGTCATGCATGTCTCTCATATGCATTAAGAAATGATTATTTCTGCCATGATGCTGCTAGCTGTATAAAGTGAGAGGAATACTCTGCGATATCAGCCACACAAGATCCAGTACATCTATAGTCAGTAAATGCTCAGTGGAAACTCATTTGGTTGTGGTGAGAAGTTCAGTACTACTAAATTAATGCAACAATTTCAACTCTTAATCATATATTTTGATAACATCTGTATTTCTATTTCTCTCTATGAATATGTGTGAAGTTTGAAATTTAATGTTTATTAGTGGAAATTAGTTGTTCTAGTTGCCGCTATTTTCCTTAATGACAGAGCTAACATCTTGATATGACGTTTGTTTGCTTTTTTAGTGTGTCTCTCTTGAAAATTATGTAGAAGAGTATTTTTCCACAGAACAGTAAGGGTATTTACTAACAACATTAATCTATTTTAAAGTCCTCTTCATGTATGTAAATTTACTATTTTAATTAATATAAGGAAAATGCTTGATGGCCCCTAAATCAGACACTAGAATTAAGAACAGAAAGATTCTTGTAAAACTAAAACCTAGTGTCCGATTTGTTTCATGTTTTTGGGTAAAAAACATTGTGAGAAATGCTGTCTATGCATTATTCTTGAGTGGAAAGCAATTACAACAGGAGAATGCCCTGGAGATGAAGATTTTTAAAAACCCTTATTATCTCAATCTGACTGTTGAATATGATATAGTTCTGCTTTTTTTTTAATGGACTTTTATGAAGACATAGCAGAACATAAGAGTTCTGAAAATTTGGGTATATTTTTAATAATTTTTGCATCAGCAAAAGCACAGTAGGTACATTACAGACTTCTCTGAGTGAGGAACGCGCAGTGCTACCAAAACAGGGTAAATCTGTACAGCAAACTCTGTTGTTTCATGGAAGTACTGATGATAGCCAGAATTAAGATGCTTCCATACATTTGAGTCCTGCTTTTAGCATTTTGGAGACTGAAATTGATGAGGTTTTGAACTTAAATTTCTTGGCTTATTGAGGATCGGGTGAATGGCTGATGATGATCCTTATCTTGACAGTGCAGTGGAGACGTACCTGTTTTCCCTTCCTAATACATTTCCCAGCACTATTAGCCCTGTGAAGCTCGAGACCTCGAGATAAACACAGAGCTCTGACTTTCAATTGCTGGATTTTCAGCTGCAGTGGTTATCATACATACCCACTCTGTCAAGGGTGCTGCATGGCAGTGGGAACATCTGAATTGATAACACATCAACCACCCCATCTATCATATTAACCTGTGAATGGACTGATGCAGCCCAGCTGGAAAGACTTTCAGCTAGCAAAATTCAGTCTCTGTAATTATTAATCAGGTCCTAATTTTAGTGGAGTCAGTTTGGGAAAACTGTGCAGTGACAAAACACTCATCTGCACATCTGATTCTCAGCCCTCTCTTCCCTTCCCAGCAAAAGTAACGTCTGCCAGTCCAAAACTTTGACAGACTTTGTAGAGATGGACCTCTGGCTGAGCCTTTCTTGCTCCCATCTTCATTACAAACCATACCTCTGCAGGGTTGTAATTCCCACTCATGCAGTGCCTTTATGGGAAAACATATTTCTGAAGGCTAAGATCTATGTCCTGGTGAATATTTATTCTTGTCCAAAATTAAAATTTGTGAAAGATTTTTATGTTAGCAGAAACACTACTAAAGATGCAGTTATGGTAGCAGAAACTTCCGTTTAGCAGGTTTGCTTATTTTGCTGATGTAAACTGTATCTCATTTAGGATTTGCCTGAGGAAGTCACAGCATATCAATAAATTAGGTCTGAGGCTACTGTTCATGCAATTTCTAAATTGTTGCCTTTTGACTTCCAGAAATGCAATAGCAAATATCCCAAAATGGATACCTGAGTAGGTTCACTATATCCCATGGAATTATCTCCTATTTTTCATTCTTGTTGATAACTTTAAAAATGAGGGTGAATGAAATTAAAAAAAAAAAAGTTAACTTTTGGAAAGAAAATTCATTCTTTGTTTGGAAAGAGACTTTTAATTATTTTAGAATAAAAGTGGGGAATTCTCCATATGCGTATAATTCTGTTCATTAAGCTAATATATATGATCTATAAATAGAGCTTCCGCATAAAATCAAGAAGTAATAGAGTGATTTTGAAAAATTGTCTATTCAAAAACATTAAGAATATAGCGAGTATATAAGGAGAGCTATGGTGAGACTATAAAATCTAAGAATATAAATTTTGCAGATACAATAGCGTATTTGAAAACTTCAATTTCTTCCTATGTCCCAGTAGCCAACTTACCAGTGCACTGGTTTGTTTTACTTTGAACAATAATCCTCTTCTTCTATACTTCTTTGGTGGTATGCTATTGTTTTTTCCAGAGCTCCATATCCTGCTCTGTTCTGGGTAGCTCTTGCTTGAAGTAATTTATAAACTACTACAAACTTTGGTGTTCACTTCCTGAGCTTTTATTTTAGGGCTAGAAGTTGCATAAATGCAGATGACAGAGATTATTTTCATATGTTGTTCTTGAATTTTGACAAGTTAAAACAAGTAAGAGTATTAAAATTTCACTTGTGTAAATGACTGACAATACTAAGTTTACACTGATGTGATTTTAAAGCCAGCCTATACTAATCACAAAGCAACCTACTGCTACTTTGCTAGCATTACATTGTACCTTAAAATAGTACCTTCTAATGAATGGCTGATGTATTATAATACCAGTCACTGACTTATTAATGTAGTAAGTTTTCAAATCTCATGTTTATGCCGTATCATCAGATGATGCTGTTACCACTGTTGGTCCTCTGACATTTCACACAGGAATGTTCTTCAAAAAGATCAGGCAAAGAGAATAAAATAAGAATGGGAATGGGAAAAATAGAACATGCGGGATGTGAGATAACGAAAGAATCCTAGATATTGGTATTTGAAACTAAGCTTTGCACAGTAAATGAACAAACACAATCTATTTTCATCTATAGATTAAATTAACTATTTCTCAGTGGGATACAGTGTATAAATCTAATTTATATGGTTTCACTTAGTTTACTCTGTATTTTCAAGATATTTCCACAGTTCAGATCATAAATGGTGTCCAGAAAAATAACTCGTCTTGAACCAACAGGAGGTCTAACAGTAAAATTGACAGGATATGGCATTCTTATATGTTATGATGATGGAACTTACTGTTTCTGTGTATCTATGAAGCTCTACCAGTTACACATTATCAAATAGATAGCTAGATGTTTATGTTTATAATTTTCAAAGTTGTTATATTTGAGTAAGTGGGGTGATTTAAGTGAGAACTGGATATATGATCAGACCTAGAATTTGGGCCTTTGTCTATGTTTAAAGAAAAACTTTGCCTTTAAATCAGAAGAAACCTTTCTGAGCTGAAATCAGTATTACAACATTCACCATTTAGGGATGGAATATGTGCATCGGATCCCATTCATCACTGTACATAATTCTGCTGAAATGCAGTACAATCAATAACATAAAACAATTCACAGACAGGATTGTAAAGAATTTTCCAAAGTTCAACTTTTATTGAATTGAAATTGAAATTATAAAGCTGTCATTAAAAACACTTCTGTGTCATGGAAATATGTGTAACTGTTATTTTAATGTGCATCCAAGACATAGACAAGGGAGAAATATTTAATCTAACAACTGTTCTCTCAAACGTATAGCAAAGGTAGAGCTGGGAGAAGGCACTAACACACTTCAGATTTTGGAAGAATGACAAATTACTGAAATAAAATGAAAGAAGTCAAACTCACAAAACCGTACAGTTAACTGACTAAACAAGTTCTGGAAAAAGAAAATAGGATAAACAGAAATGTCAGGAGAAAAATGATAAACTGGAGAATCTGTCATGACCAAAGAAAGCAAGGTGACTTAAAAATATTTTCTAGTTCAGAAGACAAGCTATGAGACTAGATGAGAAATAGCAAGTATCTTGATCTCAGCCTAATATGATAAAAAAAAATCTTTTTGTTATTTATGTGTCATGCTGCTAAAAGAGAAACAACGTTTCTGTGCATCATTTCATCCATTTTTACCTGTTTCCTGATTCAGCAGGTATAAACCGGAAAAATATGTACCGCTGGTAGACTGGGCAGTTTGCAAGAGATGGGCAGTTTCTGAGACAAAAGGGAACAAGCTGTATATTTATACTCTCTCTCTTGAGTGACATGGTATCCCCATCAAAACTTCATGCCTATGGTTTCAAAGCCAAAACTATTATCTAGTTCCTATTCGTTGCAATAAACTGGGATTGTGCACTTATCTAGCCTCATAGTAGCCGTCTAAGTTTCCATCAGTGAGATCTTAATCAAATTTATCATTAAAACAGGTATATAGAGATTTAGAAAATCTTTTGTTTATTAATGAGTCATGATAAATCACAGGGATCTACATAGCACCTTTCAGACTCAAAGAATACACACGTTTGCAGATGTGGGATTCAGGACAGGTACATAAAAGTACCTACTTTCTTCCTTTGCCATTCTGTTTCAGGCAATGAAGCTTTGGTTCCCCACCAGCTCAGCACTGGCAGTTTGTAAATTCCCAGGGTTTTGTTAGGATTGGAGGCTAGATCTTCAGAAATATTTTCACTCTGTTGCTGTATATTGTGTTTGTTTTGAGAACGCATGTGCAAGAGGTAGGGCAAGAGTTGAGAAGGACAGCAATGGAAGATGTCTTAGCTTTCTTATTTTTTGGACTTTGGGTTGATAGATGGAGCAGGAGTATGTCTACCTGCTTGGGATGGGAACTGTGCAGTGACCTTCACAAGAAGGGAAGAGAATACAAGCATCCAAGGAAGTGTGTTTCTGAGTTCATTACAATTGTTTACAGCTGAAAGTTACAGCAAGGTCAATAGGAAAACATGTCCCCCCCCACCAAAAAAAAAAAAAAAAAGAACCTAACACTTTTCACAGTTATTGTATTTAAAGCTGGTAACCAGAAGACTGGATATTATCTTGACCTCCAAGTTTGTCAAACTTTTAGAAAAGTTTAAGATTATTTTAGCTCTTCATTACATGTATTTTATTTCTCCTTACACCACATATTTTTACCAGAAGGGACACATTTTTTCTTTGGCCCTTTAAAAATTATTTCATTAAAAGTACTTGCAGCAGTAAGAACACTTAAGGTATGTTGCCTTTCAGTCTCTCCAAGAGCCTTTTTGCACACATACTTTGAGTTAGGGATCTTGACTCTTCACCTCAAATAAACATGAACCTTTGGCAAAACTAAGATAACAGCTTAATGATTTGATACTAGAGCTATTTCAGCAAACATCAGTCAGGTAACATATACATTTTAGTATAGATATGCTTCTGGAGTCAAAACAAGAAAATATCTGTAAGCCAACTGTTACTCTCCAAGGTGAGAGACAAAATGAGAAGGTGAGAATTATACCCTCTAGAACTGGAACTCTGAGCTGCACCCCAGGTGACAGGAGAGGAAATTTCCCAGAATAATGCTGTTTTTCAGCATCCTTTCTATCTAAAATACTTGTCATTCAAATTGGCAAGCTTGAAGTGTGATCAACATTTCTGAGCTTAGGACATTGCTCAGCCTCTCACTGTCTGTGAGATGAGCGTTTTGGTCCAAGTCTTCTGAGCTGAATAGTTTGCAGTCTTTGTTCCAGGCTCTTAATTTTTCAGAGATAAATCAGTGGTTTTGGAGCCAAGTACCTCCTTAATCTCCTTGTTAACATCCCCTGGCCTTCACTCTGAGGCTTGGATCACACCCTCTGATCTAGTCTTTGTTTTCCCAAGGAAAATAACAAAGGAGAAATTTGTGCAGTTTTTGAAGAGAGTAATCTGTAAACCAAAGGTATGTTGACGCAAAAAAACAAATGGGAGGAACTACAAGTGACAAAATAATAAAAATGAAAATTTGAAGGGGGAATATCTTCTCTTTACTTAAATATAGGACCAGGAAGAAATAGCAAGAAATTTTATATGCTGCACACCCCAAAATGCTTCTTGCTTGTAATCAAAACTAGAATACATGAGCAAAGTGGCAGGAAATTCTTAAACAATTCTGCACTTATTTACTCATTATCCTGGTATAGACTCTGTATTTTAAAAGGAACTACCTGAGTAAATACAGAAAATGTTGTTTTGAATCAAAGCTGCTTCAGACATAATTGAGATAGTTATTTTATACTGTTTGTTTCTCTGATTCAGTGAAAGAATACAGGTATGAAAGGAGAGTAATGGAGGAAAAATATATTGGTCTCCCTAAAAGTAATGCCTCCTATTTATTTCCATGGAAATGACAACAAAGAGCCCAATAGCCCAATTTGATAGAACAAATTCTCAGCTACAAAACACTATTTTTCATCATAGTCACCATCATTAACTGTACATTTTTGCCAGAGATGAACAAAAGCCTGCATGCCACGCCCATAAAAATCTGCATGGCTGTCTGGAGTGTGGCTTGTCTTTCACATCGCTGTTGCTACTGCTGAAACGTACCAACCACCGCCTCCCTGTGCTCGCATCCACTCCTTGGTCTCCAGAACATTCAGCAAGCATCAATGAATGTCAGTGGGTGTAATATTTTCCTCATGGAGGAATTCAGTCATACACCTTTCCTTCATTCGCACTTCCATATCAGACTCCATTTTGTCAAACTTCCCCTCTGCTGCCATCAGTTGCATGGCAACAAAATGTAATGGAATGTTAGCAGGAAGGTTCCACCTCTACTGTTGATTCTACCTGTACTCTTGGAACTCTGTTGGTTCTACCGTCATCTGCCTCTGACTCTGTAGACCAACATAATAAAAATATGAGGCATAACTTTCGGAGCATACCTGTAGCTAATAAACAACAAAGTTAACATAAATTATAAATGGAACATCAAAAATTTCCTGAGGCTTGCCCTTTTGGTAGCTATGCAGAGACAGAGAATACATGTGTTAATAGCCAGTCAGCAACAGACTTAGTCTGAGAGATGGTAATGACCCATAGGTGAAAAAAGAAAATAAAAAAAATTCCAGGAGGCTTTGACATATCTCATACTGCAGAAAATCTTCCTTGGAATCCTAAATGAAAACATTACTAACAACAACAACAACAAAGAATGAACCAACAAAAGAAATATAACCCCCCACATTTTGATAGATGTTCCCCATCTGCGTAATCATTTCCCACTGCAAATTTCCCACTTATTCTTTCAAGACCAAAATTCTGCTCTTCTCACTTCTATAATGTAATTAATAACATTTTTTCCCATAGCTCTAATCCTCAACCAGTCACACAAGTGAGGTTTCCAAAATGTGTAAGAAGATATCTTTGAAATCACATTCTGACTTTTGGTAGTTCTACAATGCCCAGAAAATCTGAACTTTATTACACTTATTGTTGATCAGGCTTTTCAGGTTTTTGTACTAGACATTTTTGATTTGCAAACTTTGAGAAAACATAATAAAGCTCAAAAACAGGTTACACTTATCTTAACAGGCAGTCATTTAGTAAAGGAAAAATTCTGTCTCCTTTTATTTACAAGTTGCTGTTCTGTAAGAACAAGTTAACAATTGAGTACAAATATATATGTCCTAATAAAATCTCTTTTTTTCTATTTTTCTTTTTTCTTCTATAAATCTATTAGCAATATCATCCTAATCTTTGGACTTATGCAAAGTTTATATTCTATGATACAGCACTTGAATTAAAAAAAAAAAAAAAAAAAAAGGCAGCACTTCAGCTGTAATCAGTGCTTAAAAAATTATGAGCAGTTTGTGTAAACCTCTCTTTTTTTTGGCACTACTAGAAGTCAGCTGTGATTTCAGAGTATAATAAATGCATTTGGTTGAATTCTCCTGTTGTGGTGTGAGGAGAGCTTGTCTTTGGCTAATTTGGATTCTGAGGATTTTGTCCAGTGTCCAGATGCACTTTTAAAATGTAGTTAAGAGAATAATTAATGAATATATTGAAGAACCATTCCCATTTTTTTTCAGTTTATGCCCAGTAGATTTTACAATTGGCACCATTACTGCAAACTCATTTGGCAAAGAGCCATTGTCTTCAATGGGAACAATGCCTACTACACTAGTTCTCAGTCTTATCCATTATTAACAATATGTGTTTAATAACTTTCAACTAAAGGTCTTCCAAGCAGTCCCAAAATTGCTTGAGCTTCTTCTCAGTGTTTGAAACAAGCTAACAGATTCTGTAATATTCAAAAGGCAGAAATACAGCAATCAGTGCAATAGCATTGATGATGTTTGCTGTATCTGTTCAGGCACAATCATGACTAAGAAATACTGTAGCAAGAAGAAATAAAAAAAAAATAGAAAAAGCTAGACCTTCCAGTTACTGATTACCTGTGGCAAAAAGTCTGCAGGGACTATGAATCTTTGCTGTGTGGCACAGAAAATCTCTTTTCTCTCCAACAAATTCTTTTGCAATAGTTTTGCAGAACTGGTGGAGGTTGGTAGTAAAGATGTGATAATTTTCTTTAAAATTTAAATTTAAATGTGGTTAATTACCTCAATACAAAACTTACTTAGAACTGATGACTACTTCAGACCAGACACTTTCCCATAGCCCAATAAATTTATTTAAAATTTAACTTCAGATTGTTGAAATATTTCCAAACTTTGGTAAAATTAAGGTGAATTCCAGTTTTATAACCAACCCCAAGCTCACTACTCTGCTCTTTGACACATTTTTTGTTAGAAATGTTTCTTAAAACTTCATGTGTTTCATTAGTTTTTTTGTCTAACTAAAGCCACTTTATCTCTCTGACCTTTGATCAATATGACTTCATAACTTATTCCTAGTATTTTCATGAAAAGGATTGAACAAAGCTTTTCTATGAAAATACTTTTTCCAGGAAAGAAAATGGCTTATTTCCTTATTGAAAATAGAAGAGAGTTATTCACTAAGATCAAAGACCTTTCGTCTCTGTGAAAATTGCCCACCAGCACATGAGAATCCATGAAATTGTGAAGCAACATGCCAACTTGTTCTTTGCATGGCAAGTCTATCTCAAACATATTTCCCTAGCTTTCATAAAGAATAAGAATATTTTTTTGTGAGCACACTGGCAATTACACGGATGAAGGATTGCAGCTGAACATTTCCTAGACAGTATGCTGATAACAACAGTCTAACTTCTCTAACAGGAGAATTCATGAAGCTCTACAGAAGGTCTTTGCATAGAGTCTTGAAAATTGCACGGCCATTTCTAGTCCATTACTTCTAGTAAGACAGACATATGTCAATATTATGGCAAGAAATTCTTACAGATATCATGTTGTGGGTACAGCAGACATGAGCACATAAAAAATCACTTGTTTCTTCTTGTGTGGCTCCATCTGTAGGGGTTTCGGTTTTTGTTTCTTTCACTAGTCAGTGCTGCGCTTTTTATCAGTGTATAGATTTCTTCTTATTTAGACAAGAATCTTCATGGAAAATGGGAAGTTGAATATAGAAACTTGCCATTTCTGCCAATTAGTATAGGCTCTTATTTTAATGAGGCTGGTGAGGGAATGTGTGAAAAATAGCATACAAATTGTTGGCATTCTCTTCAGAAAATTGGTCCTCAGTATCTAGAATGAATACAAATATTAGCTCTTTGCAAAGCATTATAATTTTCAGGCAATTATACTAGTGCAGTGCACAGCTCTGATGCTGACACTATTCTAATTTTGTTGGCTGGTGGCTATCGTTTCGCTTCCGTTATGTCCTGTCTGTACTGGTAGTAAAGGGCAGACAATGAGACAATGAAACAATAAGCTTTGCAGCTCTTATTCCAGTTCTAAGGCAGGAACAGTGTGTTCTAGTTAATTGTTTCTCAGGGATGTTTTCAAGGAGGGGAATATTATCTCTTTACTCTCTCTGGCTAACCCACCTACCTCCATGGCCATTCATTACAAGGTTAACTCCATTCTACATCTTCTCAAAGGCAGATCTTAAGCTAATCTGTTGCATCCTCGAATGGGCTGATCTAGCTCTGAATGATGGGGAATGAGCTGCTCCTCTGTGGACCAGTCATGGTTATACAGTGGGTCTCAAAGTACAAAGACCCCAACAGACCTGTTAAAGCTTTCTAAGTATAAATATCCGTGTGGATATCACACAGCTGGTGTCTGTTCCACTTTCTCTTACAGCTAAGCCCATATCTTTCTTTCTCTGAAAGCCAAAAGCCAGTTACAGATTGTGAGCCTTACAGTGTCCACCAAACTTTGTATTTCTGGCATTTGAGGACACAAAGTGGGGATCTGTTTCATTGAGCTGCAGCTGAATCTCCTGTCCAGAGCATCTTATCTGCAGCCACTGACACATCCAGATTCCAGAGTTATTAAGGAACTCAGCCTTCCCACAGGAGAGCATGCATCTCTCTCAAACTTTACCGTTCATCTCACAGTGGACTTAGGGATTTGAATCATCCTGTAAAAAATGTGGCCTGCAAGGCTCAGTAGGGTAGGCTAGGCAACCTAAAGTCACTTCATCACTGCCTAGATGATGAAATGTAAAAGACATAAACCATACCTGTTCGGTAGGTTCATTTTCCAGCCAACTTGATAATGAATTATTGAGATACAGTACAGAATAACCAAAAAAATTCAGTCAGAATGCAAATTACTACAGAGATATTTTTTTCTTTCCAATGTCTTAGTGATTTAAATCTTGTTTCTGAATATTCCAGGCATGCTGACACTACAAATTGAATTCAGTTTTGCTGTATTTTAAAATGTTGTGGCAAATGAGATTTTTCAATTCCTGGAATTTTGTGATTTCTGAAAATTTTCTTCAAATATTATTTTCTCAAGAAACGAAATTGGCTTCTAATTGTCTGGTTACAGGGAAAATCAAGCCTTTAAGATTCAAGCCCTGAAGACAGAAACAAGAAGCCCAGACAATGTGTTTAGGTTTGTTTGCTTTCTGTTTGATTTTTTTTTTTTTTTATGATTTGGTTTATTTTTTTATTGCCATGATTCTTAAGCTAAATTCATGACTTCTGCAGAGATAATGAAAGGGTTTTTAAAATTCCAAAGGCTGGTAACACTTCCAGGACCAGAAGAAGCAGGTGTTATTTGGCTGTGACTATTGACCCCTGGGTAACCCAGTGCCTGTATCTGAAAATGTCTCCTCGTGATGTCAGAATGGGTTTACGATTTTCCATAAATGATTTCTCCCCTTTCTGCTTCTAACTTATTGCTTTCAACAATATTTCTTTTCTTCTTCTTCTTTTATCAATTTTTAAAGTATAACTGGCTTTTTAATGAATCATCATGTCAACTTCCCTAGGCACAGTGATCCCATAAAGCTAAGAGGCACATGATTAAATTAGGAGCTTAACTACACCTCAGTGTCAAGCTCTGAAAAAAATAACAGTAAATTACATAAAATGGTCAATATAATCTATACCAACTGATGCAGGATGTGACATCCTCAAGCAGCATGCATTAACTTTTTAATGCAATCCACTGATTGCATTATAAATCACATATTTGTATATCAGTGATGAGAAAAGCCTATCCAAAAGGTCATCTACTGCAGGGTTTTAAAAGGTCTCTGTAATTGGCTTCTGAGAAACCCACAGGCTGTTTTGTATGGTGTTTCCAGATTTCCATTTACAAGCCATTTAAAATTAGCCTATACTTTGTTTTCTTCTTTTATTTTCCCTAATTTTCTTTGTTTGTTTGAACACACATGAATGCATGTGTGGGCTTTTGAGGAAAAATATTTTACTATTTTTGCAATCATTTAACACACCACAGAGTGTAGACAAACCATACGCTGAAAAACAGTGATTTAGTTTAGTTCTTTCCCTTTTTAGGATGTTTGTTTTTATTTATTCTATTCTCAGTGTTCAGCTCTGATTTTGTCTTTAATTCTCAGATATTTATTAAAATGCTACCAACATGATTGCTGAGATATATTTTTATGTATGGACAGCGTTCAGTCTTTCAAACTAGTAGCAGCTCCTTTCTTCCATCTGGGTGCCTGATGTCCCGGGGGATGGGAGAGGAACAATCCGTTTAAGCACAGAGGAGGAAAAGACAGCAACCAAACATTGTTTTATTATTAGCATTTGTTGGCTTTTTGTTCGACTGAAATCCAATATCATATCAGCAGCTGGACTCCTGTGCTTTCTACTGTCATTTCTCAGGCCTTTTCCTGAGACCATCCTTTCACATCAGAACTTGCAAACAGATGGGCAACTCCAGAGCGGATTCCCCTCAGAGCCTTATAGGTCTCAGAAGTGGCTGCTTACACCTGACTCCTCTCACAGATGTTGGGGTGCAAAGTCTCTGCCTCCATAGAAGCCATCAGGTACAGTCTAAATCTCCCAAAATCACATCCCCCGGGTTCATTGGGTGCTATGCTGCCAATCAGGTACTGCTCTTTTTATTTATCAGTGTATTCTGCACTTGAACTCTCAGGGACTTTTACTTCATCGTGCTAGAAGATGTCCAGTAAAACCTTTAAGGGGCTCCCCAAAGTATTGCCTGTGCCTTTGTACTGCTAAGCCTGTGCAAAGAATGGTAAGCTTGTTATTAGGATAATGGTCCGAGAGCAACAAAGGCTCCCACCTGCTCCTCCATGGAAGGGTGCGCCAGCTCCATAACAATTAGCATCAATTACGGTGGAGCTGGCTGGGAACCATGCGGTCGGCCCTCTGTGTGCTGCAGGTGCAGGATTATCCCCCCGACCTCTCATTCCCAGAGCTCCCTCTGACAACAGGAGCAGGAAACAGTCAGATGAGAGTCGCATGCCGTACCCCTCCTTCCAGCTGCCATGCCGAGCATTAGCTATTCATGTCATTTCCAGAGCTCCAGGGTTAGTTTCAGGAAAATACACAGAGAGCACACTCCCTCTCCTTGGCTCCAATTTGCCCTCCATCCTTGTACATCCTCTAGTTTCTTGGTATTAGTGGTCTTGCTGCAAAGAAAAGTAACTACGTTATAGGATCTTTGAAGGAAAGCAGGGTTGCAATAATAGTAAAACTAACAATAATAATGCTACTAGTAACAAAGAGATCCCCCATACCTGTCTGACTGAGTGGTACACAATGTTGTGCACGTAATATGCTTGGATAGACTTCTCTATTCCACTGCCTTGGATTTAAGGTGCAAATGTGACCCTGGAGCCTGCTTTAGTTTCAGTGTGCACTGGCTAGCCATCACTCATGAAGGCAAGCAGCACAAATCTAGATGTACTACAGATAACACAGGTAGCACACTGTCATGGCAGACCATTCTGAAGACAGTATAGATGACTCTTCTTCTGACAAAACCAGTGAATATACAAGGTCCTTTACACCTGAACACAGATGACATAGGGTCTTCAAAATGGCAAAAATGAGCCTTTTCTGTTTACATTTAAACATTGTTCATTTCTGGTATGTCTTCAAAAAGGTAAGTGCAGTCTTTCTTCTAATGAACAAATAACTTTCTTCATGCCATACAAGTTACACATATACATAATATTTATAAATTCAACATTTTTTTATTCATGTAAAAAACTACATATGTGCATATATCACATTATTGTCTCTAAAAGTATTTGCCAGCAAGCAGGGAGAAAGGAGAGAGAAATCAAATAAATCGATTACAGAGAAAAAGGAAAAAAAGTATTTTAAGTCATTGCTCATCCAAAAGAGCTGCACTGAGCAGAGCAGGGCAAGGTCACAAAGCAGCACAGAATGGCTCCCCCAGAATATGGCTGGATCTAGGCTGGGAGTTGCCAAGGAATGAAGGAACCCTCCAAGTACTCAAGTGAAACCATCCCACAGGCAAAAAGACAGGAAAAATATCTCCCCAAACTGTCTGGTTTATGATAAAATAATTATATACTAGGAGAGCATCTTATGGGATCTACCAGTTTGGTTTGCTGGATCTGGGATTTTACTTCAGAAAGTCCTTAATATTCTACTTCTGGAAAAGGTTGCTTTATGGAATGACTGAACTGATGCACTGTATTACAGTCACAGAATCTTAGAATATCCTGAGCTGGAAGGGACCCACAAAGATCATTGAGACCAGCTCCTGGCTCCATGGAGGACAAAGTTCAAACCCTATGTCTGAGAGCGTTGCCCAAACGTTGCTTGAACTCCCAACAGCTTGGGGCCATGACCACTGCCAGGCACTATCCTCTTCCAAGGCCCAACCGCTATCTGGTGAAAAACCTTTTCCTAATCCCTAACCTGACCCTCCCTTGATGCAGCTCCATGCCGTTCCCTCAGGTCCTGTCGCTGTCACCAGAGAGCAGAGATCAGTGTTGCCACTCTGCTTCTCTTGTGAGGAAGCTGTAGGCCTCCATGAAGCCTCCTCTCAATCTCCTCTTCTCTGGGCTGAACAAACCAAGAGTTCTCAGCTATTCCTTTCCCTCCAGACCCTTCACCATCTTTGTAGCTCTCCTTTGGATGTTCTCAAATAGTTTTATGTCATTCTTATATTTTGGAGCCCAAAACTGCACACAGTGCTTGAGGTGAAGCTGCACCAGAACATGGATATCGCCTGTTGTCCATAGTTCCTTTCATTCTTAGTGCAGGAATTTGGCAGGGAATATGGAATAATTTGGAAAGTCTAAATGGCATCCATGACCTGAAACCGTAATACTGTTTACCACAGTGATATTACTTCTTCAGCTTAGATAGAGGGTGACAGCAGCAAGGGCTGAGGACAAGTATTCTCAAAGAGATTCTCAGCGATTTTTTTTAAGACAAAAGATCACATCTCTGAGCCTCTTATATATTTGTGAGTTACATTTACTCCTTACAATACGTCAGTGGAAAAATAGCATAAAAGGAGAACAAATTGTATTGTAGTTAGGTTGAATACATTTAGTTGTGCATTGCACTGATTATGTCATTCTTAAAAAACAATAACATAAGGGCTTGTAACAACGTCTGTGTTCTTCATCAAGAAGGCTTGCCTTTTTTATTTAATTAGAAATCATCACTGTTGCTCACAGAAGGTGTGATTTCTTCAGTGGAGAGGAGACACAGTAGTTCTCCCTGAAAGATAACTATTCACTACCTCATGCCAGTAGCCATGGTATTTCATGGAGCAAGAGATACTGTGGGTTTGTAATCACTTCAGAATAGCAAATGTTTGTAATGGCACAGACTGTAAGAGCTTTAGGAAAGGAAAAAAAAAACAAAACAAAGCACAGATTTCATGCCAGCTGGACTATTGCTTGTCTAAGGAGGGAAGAACACATAAGGAACTTTAAAGTTCAAGACTTCATGGTAACAAAAGAGTTAAAAAAATAAAAATAAAAAAAGAAACAAGAAAAAAGAAAATAGGAAAGAGAAAGGCACTACACTTTTCTCAACAAAAGAGAGGAGGCAAATGAATGAACTATCACAAATCTTCCTTGAAGCTGATGCAGTGGCTAAGAAAGGGTGCTTATGTGAGGCTATTGGGTCTTAAGGAGGTACTGGTCTATTCCTTTAAGGTCTTTTCCATTAAGATTTGTGGTGGAGGATGTCAGAGTCATTGTTTTTGGCTGGAGAAGGCATGGCTTTGTTTTACGTTCTTTGTAGGAACTTTCAGCCACAGGGCACAGAGGTTTCTGATTGCTGGAGATCACTTGCACACATGCGGGGGCATGGGGTAATTTTTAACTGACTTGCCAAACCAGTTTTGGAATGAGTCATATTAAAACAAAAGAGAGAGGGCCCTTTTTTGCTATAAATGATATGACCAAGTCTCACCTGTAAGGGCACGATGGCAAACTGAAAATGGCTGTATTGCAATGCCTCAGCTGGTGGGAAACAGTAGAAGTGACAGATAAAACATTCCTGTGCTGGAGGAGCTGCTGTCCTTGGAGTGGTGCCTGCAAGAACACCAGAAGAGATTCTCCAAAAATGCTTCTCCTGCATACATCTTAGCCCCTCCCAGCCAGAATAAATAAATAAGCCAGCCCTTTCAGAGGAGCAAAGCTGTAAATACAGCACAGACAAAGGCAAATAGTTAAATTACTGTTCCCAGCACAAAGAGGGAATTGAAGGGAAGAAGGGAGGGGAAATCTCTCTGTGTTTATGAGTATATATCAAAGAACCACTTCTAGAAATCTGAACACTCAGATAGAAGTGAGGAGACAAAGCCTTGATAGGAAACCTGAAACAATTCAATAAAAGCTGTTGTGTACACTCATTCAGTAGGTTCAAGTTACACATTTACACAGCCATGGAGAGGTTACGTGCTGACATTCAGCATGTGTGAATATGTGTGTGGTGGATCCAGGAAGTGTATTAAATCAGTGCAGGTACAGTGTCAACTTAAATGTGAAAATGTGTTTTTATGTTTCCCATATCATTAGAAAGAAATTATGTCCCTGTTTTTTTCTCACTATAGGCTTGCTTAGTTAATTTTAGTTAGAAATTTATTTATTTTTATTGATTGTATAGTGTAAATTGTTTTTGTAGCAGATTACTTAATTAAGGTCTTCAGCCTGCAGTTTGTTGTAAATAATGTGTCGCTGTGGATTATACCACATAAACTTATAAATACTAAAATCAATGACAAAACAAAATCATTGACTTAACACATCAGTTTTCCTCCTAGTATTTATATCTACACATAAACATATATATTTGAGACATTTCTCCAGAATATATGTTAGCATATTTTCATTACAGTCACTTCTGCCACTGGTTTAATGAATTCAAAATGTCTTCCACATCACACTTAATGAACTTAGATTGAAAAGTTAACAGTGATATTTTTTGTTAGTATATGCCAAATACCATATGAATATCAAGGTTAACAGTTTAAAACTAGTAAACTTCTTAGGACTAGGAGCAAAGGCTGCAAGTTTATTCTGGCTTTTTTTTTTTTTTTTTTTACTTTAATTAGCACCACCTACTAATGCAGGAGCACCTGGATCATATTATCATCTGTAAATATGACTCTGGAGGACGAGTTTTATTCCTGCTCATTAGAGCATTAGTTTTACTCCAACTTACATTCAATCTTTTACTATCTAGGACAATACCAAAATTACACCTGGCATAAAGTCTCCATTTGCTTTGAGACCTGCAGATCAAGGTAGTTTAGGCTGAAATAAGACACTCCAGTTCCAGTTACTGAAATCCGTTCTTCAGCTGAGAGGGAGGAAGAAACAGGCTATTCATTCATGACAAAAGAGCTGAGTTTCATTGTTTTTCTTTGGTTCTGGTGTTATCATGCTTTTTCAAGGGTTTCTTGTTTTCAATCAAATTCATCAGCTGCAGACATATGTTTCATGAATGAAATTGTTCAAGAGCTTAATGAATATCGCTCTTTAATAAAATTAGTGATTTGTAACTATTTGAGAGCCATGTTTATTACTCATGAAAAAAATAAAACTACCCTTCTTCAATGCGACTTAAATAATTATAGATTCCTAGGCATAGTTCACAGAAGTAGAGATGATGCTGTTGCTGTCTCTGCAAGTGCTTGTAAACATTTCTGACATTTTTTGACTCTGGTTACTAAATCTAACCATTATGAGAATGTAACTACTGTCAATAGCCGCAGATGAGTAATATATATGTACATGTAAGGAGGTCGCTCTGAAAGTAGTGTCTCCTATTTATTTCCATGGAAATTACAACAGATAAAAAGAATGCAAAAACACTGTTTGATAGAGCAAATTCTCAGCTACAAAACAGTCTTTTTCAACACTGTAGAGAATTGAGGCCTTCCATAAAGGAATTCCTTCACCCTATCTGAAATAATAATCAGAGAATTGAGATGAAACTCTTCCAGTGGTACTGATGTGCCTCCATTAACACTACATGAATTTTGAAGGACTCTTGGACACCTAATTTTTATACAGTACTGTCAGAAATTCTGGATTTAGGCCATTTATTACCTTTAAAAGGGCTGGAGTTAGAACTTCTACAATATTTTGTTCTCTCATTGAAATCAAAGAGAATTAGGAGTCCATGTACCCTTGAGAAACTGTACCTGTGACTCTGCTCTGCACTTGACATTCCCTGAGAATTCAAAGGAGAACAGATTTTTTTTTATCTTTGGCCTCTTCTCCAGAGTATCTAGCAATAGAATGAGAGGAAGTGTCCTCAAGTTGTGATCAGGGAGGTTCAGGTTGGATATTAGGAAAAACTTCTCTTCTGAAAGAGTGGTCAGGCACTGGAACAGGCTGACCAGGGAGATGGTGGAAACACCATCCCTGGACGTATTTAAGATACATCTAGATGTGGTACTAGGGGACATGATTTAGTGGTTTAATGGGCAATCTCGGTGGTAGACAGATGGTTGGACTAGGTGATCTTGGAGGTCTTTTCCAACCTTAATGGTTCTATGACCTTTGCAGCCCTTGTAAAATTACAGAGACTTACACTGGTTACATTTCCTATGTGGACAGAATTCATCAACTGAGAAAGCATGCCTCCAAGCAAAGGATTTTCCTCATTCAAGAATGCCATCTCAAAACTGATTATGGCTACAGATCTGGCAAATCATAGCTCCTATGCTGAGGTTATTACAAGTCAGGTCTGATCTTGCAGTGTAATTCCTTCCCCAGAAAGAAAGAAAAAGAAGGAATAAGAATAAATGAAAATTAGGACAAATAAGAGACAACTTTAAGAAAGACAAGATGTTGATTCTAGAAAGAAAACATTATGTCAATGTTTAAATCTAAATTTCATGGGTGGAATAATGCACAAGCCTGTTTTTCAACATACTTGATGAGAATTTTTTTAGAATGAAATTCAGGTGTTTCTACTGATATACCAAGAGTATCACCTTCAAATCTAGTACAAAACCTTTGAAAACTTTGGTGTGTATTCATTCATTGTGGTGTAGATTTCCGATATTTGAATTACTCTACTTTCTTTTCCAAATCCTCTCCGGCTTATAAATTTTCTTTTAAAAATATTTTGTTGCACATCAGAAGTAGAGATAATCTGCCAATGGCCTCACTAGCCTATATGTAGCATAAGAAGAGCATATTTCTTTTGTTTGAGATTTTATACTTCTACAAATATATGCCACACAAATGGCCTCTCTTAGTATTCTCATTCCAATGGAAAATCATCTTCAAGTAGTTATTGACTTCTCTGTCTTCTTGCTTTCTGAAGTCAGGTCATAAGTTTGTTACATTAGATTGGAAATTATAATTTTCTGTCCTGAGAGAATTTTATGCTATTAAAAATGTTTAGTTTTATGTAGACTGCATGGTACATGACATCACTTGACAGACACTTTAGGGAGGCAAGAGAAAGAGAGTCATGGGCATAAACTGAAACAGCAGGGGTTTGTACTGGATACAAGGACAAAAATCACCATGCATAAAAGTTTACTATCACAAATTCTACCCAAGCAGGCTGAGACAGTCTGAAGAAGCCCACACCTTTCTTTAGCCAGCTAGACTTTGATCAAATGAAGACTGGGCGTGGGGGAACATTGGCCACAGAGAGAACAAATGAGAGATGCTGCCATGGCTTAGAAATGGCTTAGAAATTTGAGCATGTTTGTTCTAATTTATTCATATCCATTTGGGTCATCATATTCCATGGAGAAATAGCTGTAAGAACTGTAACTCTGTTACATACTCTGTTAGATGGCTCTCCTGAAACTTTTTCCATGAATATTCATTCAAATGTGAGCATGAATTTAATTCTGATCATGTTGGTGACCTCGTCTTTCTAAAATTTGCCTAAAATAAGTGTACATTCAGATGGAAATTTTTCAATTTAGAATTGCAGTTTGTAAAAGTTATTTGCTTATAATTGTATGTTTAGCTGGAGTGAAATGCAAATTAATGTGCTTTCCATTACATAGAAATGACAAAGGAGCTGCTTTTAATGGTCTGAAGCATTTTGTTTTAGAAGGATCCTGAGTTTAAAAACAATAGACAAGAAGAGATGACAGAGGACGCCCTCTTTTCACTTCTTGCAATATTACTGATGATAAAGAGAAAGACAGAAGGGAAGGACTATGAGGCTTGAAACAATAAGATAAATATTTGATATGTGAAACTTGTGGTGGCAGCTAGCTGTCCTCTGTAAATGTCAGTGTAGGAGAGACTTATTACTTAAAACGTGAGAGACTAAAGAGGAGAAGAGAACTTTCGATTTTAACAACATTAAAATGCTACCTGAAATGATAGGAATATATGAGACTTGCCTAAACTGTTGGCCCTATAAAAGACCTCGTAAAAAGTTTCACCTTAGAGGTTGTGTTATTGGTATGGGACAGATGGAAAGATGAAATACTCAAATGCATTGAAGTATCACTCAAGTTAATGGACTTGATTCCTTACAATTTTTCTTACGTACACGTCGTTGACTTGGGTGGAGGTAGCTTATGTAGGAGTAAACCGCTGGAGGGAGAGTTGGACGGCCAGGGTCTCCATTAGCGGTAATTGACACAACCCTGACAACATTCCTTAACATTTCCCTTAAATATTGACAAAATTGCTGCCAATTCTGACTCTAACCTATTTGTGTGAATATCCTTGCTGACAAAACCAGAGTAATGTTTGTCAGCTAGAGTTTGTCTCTTCACAGCCCTACTCACTTTAATGTTAGATTCATTTCACCATACAAAAAATGCTATACACTTTAAGGCAGAGATGTTCCAAGCCAACTTTTGTGTGTCTGGTTTGGATATCAAATTCTTACTTACATGATGTACATGTTGTAATAAGAACAAAATGTCTCGCTATGATAAATCGCTGGAATTTAGTGCACTAGTTTAAAGGTAATGACAAAGTGTTTATGAAACAATATGATTTCATTGTCCTTAATCCCTCCCTTTTCCCTGTAGCTTACTGGACAACTTTATTAAAAGTCAGTTTAAAAAGCTGCATGAACATCATTAATGTCTCTGTGAGAGCTACCTCTTTGGTGAATAATAAATAGTGAAGACAATTGGGAATCAGAGCTGCCAGGAGAAAGCTGGATTGATGCCCTCCACTGATGAGGTTAGACTGTTGCACACACACTGCTAGTATGCCCGGGAAGGGCTGGAATGCCAAAAGGGAACACTTGTCAGCGTGAACCAGCACAACCTTCTAAAAAATCTTGGAAGCATTTAAGGCACAGTAATTGGGCGTATTCTAGGCTGGGTTTCTTCCAAGTAGGTTCTTCTCCAATTCTTCCTAGCCTGGAAATATTAATGAATTATCCTGATTGCTGAGCAATGCATTTTCCACAGAGAGCTGTTCCAGTTGTTTTAATGCATTTGCTTCACATTCATGCACATGGGGTGCTGGTTTTTTTTTGCCCACTTTCCACAGCAAGTCTAGCAAACAAGCTTAATATTTG
>WBMW01001888.1:521627-543463 GCA_013396635.1 Penelope pileata | reverse complement strand
AAGAGTGCTAACTTTACAGACTTTTTGACAGCACCTTTTAAATGGGAGACTTAATTAAACTTGGCCAGACCACTCATTTGATATTTTTTTAACATGTTTGCTAATTGAAAATGTACATTGCTGTTGTTTTTAACAACTTAAACTATAAAATTAAATAGTGGGACGGGTGTACATGTTATAATGACTCCTCCCTGGTAGCCAATCTATAGGAATGGAACTGGAGAAAACAGGTTAAGTTTTGTGCTGTTTTCATGATTCTTGTGTCAGATATTTTGCCTGTGAAACACCTGACAGAAGACAGAAATAATTCTGTATGTTTAATGCTAATAATGCATCGTAGTTTTTGGATGGTAAGAAGCAAGTGATAAGCTTGGCACGAAAAAAATAGAGACAAAAAGAGAATCTCTAGGGAAACACTAAAGCATTTTGAACAAATCAGTAGAATTCTACTCTTTATTGACAATTTATAAAGAAGAAAGCAGGAAATTTTATTTCACCAAATTATTGTTGACAAATTAGTCACTATCTCTAATTGATATCTGCTGACTTTGAAATCTGCCCTTAGACTCCTTTTTGCCATAACTTCAGGGACAGACTGGACGTAGGAGGAGACAGAGGTAGTCTCACACCATTACTGAGCATCCAATTTTATAGCTCAGTCAGTTTAACATTCAGTTTCTTCATGCACTTTTTTGTTTAAAGTAACAGTGAAACCAACAGGTAACTAATTTACTAAGTGCTCTCTGTTTTGCCTGAAGGTCATTGCTCAGGCTTTCACTGAGTAATTCAAGGGTGCATGTTTTAGAATCCCATCTGATATACTTCAAAGGAGCCTGAGTATAGAAAATATGATGTTTAGAAAAAAAAATCTGGTATTTTATAAAGTGGAATTCTTACAATATCACCAAAATAAAAGCAACGTTTAAGTGTCTAAATGACATACAGTAGTTTTGTTGTAATAAAAGGACTTAGGAAACCAAGCTCCATAAACAAAAATCTGCAATGCTTAACTAGCTGTCAGGGATCATAAAGGTGAAAAAATGACCCCATCATGGTGACTGAAGGCCCCTATATCTCTACAGAAAGCTTTTGGAGAAGATCTGTACATGTGAAAGCTTGTACACAAAGCAAACTAACAGTAAATCTTATAAAGGGCTGTATCTGAATTCCTTCCTCTAAATGGAAGCCAAATCTTTAGCTGACTTTTTCCATGAGAAGATCTATAGCATGGGATCTACTTCTAAAGTGTGGCACCAAACTAAGCAGCCCTCATTCTTTCTGAAATCAACTACAGAAAAAATGTTTATGTTTTAGGCAATAATGTAGTTATTGAGTCACTTGTAGTGAAAGGGAAACATCTCTTTTTATTTCCTTCTTCACCTAAAGCATTTGAAGCATAGCTTTTCCATCATGAAGAATATTGACCTCATCTGTCAACGTGGTCAATTAGAGTATTTGGGAAGGGAAAATGGGCATTGCTACGTAAGCAGAGATGTCAATTAATTCAGTGCCAGCTTTGATAAATTTCAACTCATGTAATGGGAAAATCTGGGCATGCTGTGTAGTAACATCTACAGACTGCAATTTGCTTTTATTTTTGTTTCAGCATAGGAAAAGGGTTAAAAATAAGACATTCAGCATGTTCTAAGGAAAAAAATGGATGTGTCAGCATCATGTGGTAGGAAACTTTTAGATGTAAAGAAGTAGCAAGTCTCTGCTCATCTGGGAAGGAGAAGGAAAAGAAGTACTGTCATATCAGCAATTGCCAGTGGTATTTTTATTTTTTGCCATTATGACAACATTTTTTTTCCTGCGAGTTCATCTGTTGAAAGACTGGTTAAATAAAATAAAAAAAAAATTAAAAAGGTTGCCAAGTTATCTGAGGGAGAAAATGGAAGCATAAAAGCCTGACTGGCATGCAACCATCAAAAGGTCAGAAGTTCAGATCTTGCTCATGTTTGTTTCCAATCCACTCCTGTACAGAAAGAATGGTAGCTTTCAAAAGGAAAATGATGAACGAAAGATTGATAATTTCCAACACAATTCCAAGTTAGAAAAGGAATAACCTCATCAGATAAAAATCATTTCACAATGGTAGTGCTGTTGAGTTATTACTGCAAGAACTTTGGACTGTGTTAGCATCTAGTTCTTGAATTTTTCTGTTGAGCACCTTTTCTCCTGTGTTTCCTTTTCCCTTTGAACTGTTAATTAATCACTTTGGCTTGGATCTGAGCTCTCCTGCATTTCATGTCTATCTTTGAAATGTGTGGCCTAACACATGCCTCTTTCAATTAGGTGCGATGGCAGGCAGGGCTTGAAATAAAAACATGAAATCAATTACAAGAGGCATTGCAATTAGCAGTGGTTGGATCTGGACTGTTTACTACAGCCCCCTGTTTCTGTATGTTGAAGCTGTGCCTGATAGAAAACATAAAGATTAGAACTAGGTCATACAAGTGACTCATGAATAGTTAATAATTATTTAGCTACTGTCTTAGGTAGATGTTGGGTAAAGGGGGGAGGGGAAGGAAAAAAAGAAAAAAAGAAAAAAAATACGCCATACATATTAATCTATAAGTAGAAAACTGTCCATTGCCTCAAACAGTTCCAAATAGACCAGTGGACAGGAGCCCATTTAAAAGCAAAATTCTTAAAGCTGTTTAAAAGAGTACCTTTCTGAAAAATGCAAAATAATATTCCCTCAACTGAACAGTAGTTTAAGAAAAATATCTTCTATGTGTGCAAATTAGTGAAAAAAGAAAAGAGCAGACATATGCTTGCTTTCTGGAAAAGACAGTCAACGCTGAAACTGTGTTCCCAACCTTACTTAGTGGTCTGTTCACTGAATGACTAACACAAATGATGAAATGAGAAATATGACCGCCTTACTGTTTTGCAAGAGAGTAAGTGAAAAGATTGTCACGTGCCACAAACATTCACCACATTTTCCTTCACCTATTGCATTTTAAATTGGTGATGGATGCAACTGAACATAGGTGCAATACATGTAGGTACATAGGTGACTGCATAAAGGATGAACTAGACATTAAATTCTGTATTCTACTTCTTCCTCTACCACAGGTTTCTCAGTCTGACAAGCTAGACACAAGACACGAAGGAATTTTTTAACTAAAGATCAAGAATAGAAACTGATAATATGTAAAATGGTGCACAACCAAGATGTGTTAAAATTTTAAAAAGAATTGGCTTCCCAACTCTTACTGAAACCAGAAACTAGAAACAGTCTATACAACAGGAAAAGCCATTTGCTGAAATGGGACTGATGTTCCTAATCAAATGTACAGCTGAGTATCTTCAAAAAATGTCTTGATGTCCAGAAGTTATCATGTAATAGGGCATGCTGCCTTTCACACAGAAGTCTACTCCATAGTAATTCTCTTGATTAACTATGTCCCGAGTTTCTACTTCTGTAAAGTGAATATTAACAACACATAACTCCCTCCTTCACAAACTTTTCTGAGGATTACTTAACTGTGAAGACATTAGATGCTGAATCAGTCCAAGCAGTAACTCTCCCCCTAACATTTGTTAAAAGCTGCAAAGACATTTGTACTTCTAACCTTCCCATACATAACTCCTATATATCTATGTTGGAAAGCTACACAGGGACTAAAGAGAAAAATTATTCTATGTGAAACTATGGGGACACAACAGGCACAATCTATAATCCCCCACTCAGCTCCAGGGAATGAAGAAGAAAATCTGTAGCTGATTAGAAGTCTTTTTTTCACACACATTTTGGCCACAGCCAGTATCTTATACTGCTTTTCCCCAAAGCATACTTCCATCTTAAACAAAGGGAAGAAAATTCTGATGAGAATCAGACTCTATTGCAAAGACTTCTTCTATTTTGTTCCAATGAATATCACATTGATTTTATTGTTTTATGTCTCTATGCTTAGAGAAACAGAAATTTCCCCCAGGTAGTATTATTATCATCCTCTCTTACGAAATCTTTGTCAATAATTGTACCATATTTTTTCTAATGTAATATGACACTATTAACATTTTAGGATGAAATGAAGAGAATGCCCGAAGAGATACTGTATATTTCTGGAAGATATTAAAACTGCTGCTGAATTACAGATATAACTATTTAGTTAATTATCTTAGTGAAAATAATAGCTAAGAGTATTCTCTACTTTAGACAAGAGAAAACCAGCAGTTGTTATATGAAATTAAGGAAATTACACTTTTGTGAAACCACTGTGAGATAAATGCCACTTAGGCATAAAAGACTCTTGTTTCTGGTTTTTGTTAAGAAGCGTGTGTTGGGTTTCAGATTTTGTTTTTGTTGGCATTTTTTTCCCTTTCTTTCTTCCTTTTTTTTTTTTTTTTCCCTCAAAGCAAAACTAGTACTTTTCAAGTTTGTAGACAGTTGAGGAAGGCTATGACAAATGTTTCAAAACTGCAGAGATGGTGGGCTGTGGTGGACAAGCCCCACAATACAAAACTTGGTAGGAGCTCCCACAGCACAAGAGATCTCAGAAATGAAGAGTACTTTCCACTTACGCCATCAGCGAACCTCAGGAAGGTAAGGTCTGCCACAATAGACTGAGGGGGGCAGGCCGGACCAGTATGCTCAAAAAGATGGCTTCGAGCATTGATATTAAAAGGACAAGGCAAATGGTCCTTGATGAAACAGACATGGATGCTGAGTGAGTGTAAGGCAGCAGGCTGCAGGAAGCAAGCATGTTCCCAGGGTCTCCTCAACAGCAGCTTCTATGACCACCATCAGAGACAGAATATTGTGCTGCCTCCAGTAGGAAATTTCTTAAATCCTTTTGTTCTTTAAAATATTTCACTTTATCCTTTAATAAAAAAGATTTGGTGGAAAAGGTTAAAAAAAAAATAAAGCAATTGTTACATACGGTGAGATGTAACAAACAAGGCCAAAAGAAACGGGATGTTTGAAATCATCACACACATTTCTGAATGATTTCACTCTGGTATAGACATTTGTTTCTATCTTTGTGCTTTTGATCACAAAATTACAATGCAGCCCTCTGACATGGTAAGGCATGGTGTGCTCTTTGCAGATTTTACTTGCTAGTATGCAGAAGGTATTAGCTACAGCATTCTTTCAATTTTATATAAGAGGAAAGGAGAGCGGCCAGGTAACAGAAACAGCTACACCACAGCCAGTATCTGTTGTGCCAGGTGGCACCTGTAACATGGCAGCCACCCAGGTCACCTTCTTTCCCACCAGTCTCAGACATACAGCCTCTCCCAACAATTCTGGAAGCCCTCAAACACAGATTACGCCTTAACTTTCTCAATCACATTAACTTTGGATGACCAACAAACAGAAGCAGGTTCAGCATCAGCATAGGCACTTTTGGCCAATACTGGCAGTGTCTGCGTTTAAGCACTCTCTGTTTCATTGAGGGATCTTGGTCCTTTTATTGTCCACACAGTCCCAGGGTCAAAGTAGCACTGCATGGTTACTGGGGCAACTGCTAGGCCGCATGAAGATATCACAGAATAATCGTGGTTGGAAGGGACCTCTGGAGATCATCTAGTCCAACTCCCCTGCTAAAGAAGGTTCCCTAGAGTAGGTTACACAGGAAAGTGTCCAGGTAGGTTTTGAACATCTTCAGAGAAGGAGACTACAATCCCTCTGGGCAGCCTGTTCCAGTGTTCTGTCACTCTTGCAGCAAAAAAGTGATTTCTCATGTTTGTATGGAACCTCCCGTGTTCCGGTTTGTGCCCAATGCCCCTTGTCCTATCACTGGTCACTGCTGAAAAGAGTCTGGCCCCATTCACTTGACACCCAGCCTTTAGATATTTATAAGCATTGATAAGATCCTCTCTCTACCTCCACTTCTCCAGGCTGATCAGGTCCAAGTCTCTCAGCCTTTCCTCATAAGGGAGATGCTCCAGGACCTTAATAATATTGGTGGCCCTCCACTGGACTCTCTCTAGAAGTTCCCTGTCTTTCTTAAACTGGGGAGCCCAGAACTGGACACAGTCCTCCAGATGTGGCCTCACCAGGGCAGAGTAGAGAGGGAGGAGAACCTCCCTCGACCTGCTGGTCTTCCTCTTTTTAATGCATCCCAGGGTCCCATTGGCCTTCTTAGCCACCCAGGCACACTGCTGGTTCATGGTGAACCTTTTGCCCACCAGGACACCTTGGCCATTCTCTACAGAGCTCTTCTCCATCAGATCAGCCCCTAACTTGTACTGCTGTATGTGGTTATTCCTCCCCAGGTGTGGAACTCTACACTTCCTCTTGTTGAAGCTCATTAGGTTCCTCTCTGCCCAACTCTCCAGACCGTCCACGTCTTGCTGAATGGCAGCACAGTCTTCTGGTGTGTCAGTAACTCCTCCCAGCTTCATATTGTCATCAAACATGCTGAAGGGGCATTCTATCCCTTCATCCAGGTCATTGACGAAGATGTCAAACAAGACTGGGGCCAGTACCGACCACTGGGGAACACTGCTAGCTACAGGCTTCTAAATAGACTCTGCATCACTGATCACAACCCTCTGAGCTCTGCCAGTCAGCCAGTTCTCAACCCACCTCACTGTCCACTCATCTATTCCACACTTCCTAACGTTACCTACAAGGATATTATAGGAGACAATGTCAAAAGCCTTGCTGAAGCCAAGGTACACAACATCCATGGCTCTCCTCTCATCTACCCAGCTGGTCATGTCATCATAGAAGGCTATCAGATAGTCAAGCATGATTTCCCTTCGGTGAATCCATGCTGACTGCATGTTGATAACTTTCTTTTCTTCCACGTACTTGGAGATGACGTCCAGAATAAACTGTTCCATCAATATAAAATAATCTTACCCTTCCCTTCCCACTTCTCACAGTTCTAACAGGAAATATAGCCTGCAAGGATTCAGTCTCTTACCTCCACACATGCCAGAATATGTTCACGTGTTAAATTCAAGCTCTGCAGGACTGCCAAGTTCAGCCTTGTCAGTGCCAGAAGACAAAAATTTTATACTTGCCAAAATTCAAGCCTTTACTCCAGAGTGAAATTTCAGCATTTCCATCAACAAGCACCAATCTAGCCATAAAAAATGATTAAATCTGCAATTAAGATTTCTTTTTTTAAATGGATTTGTCCCAGGCTGGACACTTCCAAGATAATGAAAGGGTTTTGGATGGGAAGAGCATAGGATGTTAATGGAGCATAAAAAGATAGGCAAAAGGCACTTATGAAGAAGAGATGCCCTCCCTGATGATAATCTCGTGAACATATTGAATCTTCAAATATTTTACTGCCTAGTTTTGGAACTGATTAGCTTTATGCAGTCATTTTTGCAAGATTTGCATTCTCCAGGTAAGTGAATAGATGGAAAGGGAGTTTAGCTTGCTCTCCAGTGGTTTGCAATAGCACAGTAAAACCTATTCTGCCTTCCCATAGTTTTTTCTCTTTCATATTCTGCCATCTATTCTGACATTTTGTTCCTATTGTAACTGGGTGGAAGCAGGGACTGAGAGATCCACATGCCAAAAAGAGACTTTCTTGACCATTTCTTATAATGGGGGAAAACCCACTCTTTCATTTGTGTAGGCAAGAGGAATAAAAAATGGCTTAAAAACATTGGAATGTGTGTGATATCCTGCACAGAAGTGAAATGTTTAATAATGAACTTGCTCTTCATTCCAGAAAATGTCTGGAAATGTATGTTAAAATATGCCTTACTTTAATAATTTTCCTATTTAAGCTACAGGGACTGATCAGTGTGGACACACAGGAAGAACTGATATGCCCCACAATGAGGGTTAGGCATTATCTTAGCTCACTGTTGAGATAGATCATGCCATCTTGTTTTGTGGTAGCTGTCATATTTTAAAACATGCATCTCAACCTCAGTTTCTGTCTTGGTAAGAGTTCTCCAAGGAGACTGTAGGAGAGCAGGATTCAATATCCACAGATGGAAGCCGTACCTCTGCAAAAGTAGCAAAAATGTTACAATTTCTGTTTGAAGTTTTGAAGTTTTTTGAAGTTTTTAATAGTGAACTGAAGAGAATGCGAATTCAAACAAAACTAGCAGGCATGCTAATTTACCAGTTAACTAATACAATGGTATCTTTGTGATGTCATCACTATATTCTGAAGAGGTATGCTGAAATTCCAAAATGAACTAGCTAACAAAGTTAACCAAACCAAACATGACTGAAACTTTCAAATGAAACTCATTATATAAGAAACCTGCTGTACCATCTTGTCTTCAGCTCTTCAGTACAATTTCTTTTGTTTCAATATTTCAAAGCGCTTTCTGAAAACCATCAACTACTCTCAGCTTCTCTAGAGTATAGTAAAGCTTCACACTCCTTGAAAACTCCAGTATCTCAAGGGGTTAGAACCTTTATCCCCAAAATAAAACTAGTCTATAAGTTTAGCTCTCTGCTATGGAGACTGGAGTACCATCATTTATGGTCAATATTCCATTAAGGAGGAAATGCAGGAATTTGTTGTTGCTGTTGTTGCTTGTTTTATATTTCTTTAAAAAATTCCAAAGCCCCGTTTTGAAGTATATTCCATTGGATGAGTGGAAGTTGTGTATGATGAAAAGCAGAAAGTTCCTTAAACAACTATCTGGTAAGTGCCAAAGTAAAATTCAATTATATTCACTTTAAGGTTATCTGCAGAGATTCCACTACTGAACAAGTTCTCAGGAAATTGTGTATATTAGAGCTAGGCATTTGTGATGATTTTAAGGACACGTGTTGTCATGAAGGAGAATCATTCCATCTTGTTGGAGTCACAGACATTAAAGGCCAGATTTTACTTCCCGGAAAACACAAGCCAGAAATCTTCACCCAATATATTTTATACATGGTATTTCCTTTCTTTAAATGAATTGCCAGGACCATTAACTTGATAGGGTGATTAAAATACTTTCCATAGACAGTTTTAGGGAATGTCTTTCTTTGAATAAATACATATACAATTGGTCAAACTCTTCTCTGGTAGACTTGCATTGAATTGAAATTACAGATGCCACGGAGCTCACCTCATGGTATACCCTGGATAAAAGTACATCAGTACACTACGATTTGTTAGTACCTATACCCAGTAAATTCAGGGTTTGCTGTCTAGAAGCTTCAACTCATGCTGACTTTAAGCTGTCTTTTGCTTTAACATTATCTTCTCCATGGTTGTGGAATTACTGGATTTACAACAAGGGCTTCTGAAGCAAGCAGGGCAACAAACACAAAAACAGCAACACTGTATGTTTTTAAGTCTGTGTCAGCAGTTCAGATTTGAGACTCCCACACAACGCTGCGCTGAGAACTACAAGGTGAGAGACACAGGATGGGATTCCGTCCAACAGGCTGAACCAGTACAGAGAACAGGGAGTGGGGCTGGCAGGATTATCTTAAAATCTTATCTATTTTGTCTTAGAAGAGATTCTTTGGGTCTCATCTACTGAGGCAGATTGTTTTTGTTAGTAAGAGTTCACTTTTCTAGGGCGTGTTTTTCTGTTCCTAGACAGTTTATGTTTTTCAAATCACAACATGTCCAGTACAGTGGCACTCAAAATACACCCTCCCTTTGCTCTCTGGCTGCTTTCCTTTAATTAGCAGCCTCTTTGTAAAATGGAAAGGCCCTTTCCTCAGCTGTCAACAGACTGAGCTGGTGCAGACTAGCGTTCTGATTTTCCCTGCTTTTCAATAAGATATGGCCTGTGATACAGTAGAGTAGTTGCCTGCGAATGGCTATAACCCCTGTCTTTTTTTGACATCTGATGCAAATTTTGGCTGGAAAGAGGTCAGGAAGAGCAAATATCACTGTACAATCACAAATAAACTGCAACCTATACATATCAGCTATATGTGGGCCTTGTAACTGTACCCCAAAACCCAACGTTCGGCTTTCATAGTTCTGTAGGCAGAACCCATCCTTACCACGTAAGCTGGATCCATCACCACTTGTCAGAGCCATGCACAATGTAATAAGGGAAGCCCTCCTGTAGAGCTGAGCAGAGTGGTGAGCACTGCAGCTAGGGCACTGCTCCTTCCCCCGCCTTTGCACACACGCAGTGCAGACAAGCCATTTCCCCCAGATTTCCATGCTCCCTCCTGTGAAGCTCTTACAAACTCTCTCCTGACTCAGGAAGGAGAAGAAAATATGTTTAAAAAGATCCTGATTTACTAGACTTTTGGGTTAACTGCTCCATGAGCTGGCATTTTTATTAATTTATGGCTTTTTTTTTTTAATAAAAAGAGAGTCAAAGCATATTGAGAAAGTGTTGTAGTCACCTCAAGGGGAAGGCACAAGAAAGATCATCATATGTCTTAATTCCCATGTTGTCTCAAAAATAGGTCAAATGTCACTATTTATTTTGAGACAAAAACTTTTTGGGAGATGAATAAATGATTATGTTACCTTCTCTCTCCTTACTCTCATTTCCTGCCCTGGAATTTTAGGCAAATCAGCTGGACCCCAGTGCATGTAGCACAGACACTACATTCATCTTGGCGAAGAGGAGATGTTTACATTTATGCAGAAAATATGCTGTTTATTTAACTCAGACACAGCCATATGACCTTCAGATCGGCTTTGGTACAAGACCAGCAATGATCAGAGAGATGCAAAAAGTCCAGAAAAGTTCTTATAATGAAAATCAGAAAAGCAGAAGGTTATTCACTGTCCACCATTTTCAGCTCCAAAGTAGTTCAGTTTCAAAATGTTTCTGATAACTGTACGTGGGATGCCTTCCAGCCAATATTTGATTGAATGATATGGTAAATTTTGAGAGAGCTAAAGTCAGCTGTAACACAGAAAATATAAAATCTTTGTTCTTCATAAAAAGTAATTAATTAAATGGCTGTATTCTCTTCTGTAACCCGGAGAGTTTTAGCAGCTTCCCTTCTAAATCAGAATATGCTTTAAAATCAGAAGAAGTATTAGCCATCTAAGGAAACCAGGAGCTAGTAATGATTATAACTGCTTAAAGTGCAATGCTTTAGTGCTTTTCCAATATGCATTAATATGACGTTCTGGAGTGCAACTCATCATTCTGAAACAAAAAGTGGAAAATATAGCAGCAGACTCTGAGTATCCAGTTACATTTTAAGTCAGCACTGATATTGTCCTGCACATATATTTATATATTTGTATTATGACTGTACAGAGAAATTATGCAGACAAGTATATGACAGTTCAAACAGGAAATTATGGGTGAAAGTTCAGCACACCAAAGTGCTCTGTTTGCTTTGTATACACAGGCTGAGAAATAGCTGTATTTAGCTTCGTAGTGTTTTTTGTAGGTAAACTCCTAAGATCAGGGAGTTTTATAAAGGGTCTCAGAAGTCCTACCTTTGCTCTGTTCTGGATTCCCACTCTGCAAGGACAATGTGCCTAATGCTCTGCTGTGACAGCCAGACAACACTGTAGGCCTAGAAGGTGCTATGATTTCTTCCTGGAAGGAATTTAGCCCTTTCCTGACAGCTCGTGATCATCTTAATTTAAGCTCACAATTCCAAGTGCTTTGGAAATGAAGCCCCAGCTGCAAAACATCAGCTGCACCCTCCTTGACCTTAATATTTAGCATTCCAGATTCAACCTTTTTTTTTTTCTTTTTTCTTTTTTAATGTTTTTTGAGCTTGCCTGCAATGAAAATGATGAATTGTCTTCTGCTCTGGCTACACAATTCTTGTTGTAAGAATACACCCAGTACCACTAGGAGTACCTGCATGAGGTGAGCAGCACTTGGTTCTGATTTCAGGCTCTGTGCAAACTCAGGCAGGACATTGCTGCTTTGGTAAGAGACAATTCATGCCCGAAATTGTAAACAAGGTTTTCTTGATTAAGTGAGAATAGAGATCCAGGAAAGCAACAGAGAGAGACCAAATACATCTTCATGTTTGGTGTACACATCCGCAAGAACTGCACTAAAACTGTAAGCGTGGCACATTTCTGTGAACAAGAGAGCCTTTCATTTTTGGGAAAGCAGCACTCTCAGCTGAGGTGCATTATCAGCACATATTGCCATTGTCACAAGTTATGGACCTGGAGTTCTTGAAGTCTAATCAGACTTGACATTGGCTGTGCAGTCCCTAACTGGGCCACTAATGAGAACCTCTATGCCTATCAGAAATGTATACCTTTCCTCTGCAGCAGACAAGAGAGGGTAGAGGCTTGAAGAAATTAACTGAAAACAGAACTGTAACTAATCTGTTTACCTAATTTTTACCAGATGTGCTAAGGTAATCTTGCAGAAGGAATCAAATGAAATCAGCACAAGCACCACTGCTTCCCTGAACTTTGGGGACTGCTGAGCATAGAAGTGTTCAGTGACCAGAACAAAAGGGTAGTAGATTGTAAGCCTTTATCTCCGTTACAAGCAGCTCAAAGAATTGAGACTATCTAGTTTTTCACAGACTGTTCTTTTTACTTCCCTTGATGGCCAATCTTACAATCTGAGATCAAACTACATGTTCAGTGCTGTGCAGGGCAATTTGCTGGATGTATGATGTATGATTATACATTTCAGAATATGAAATGATGTATGAAATAAAATATCATAGTCCACTGCACAGAGAACAGAGAGAGTACTGCAGTCCATGGTGATGACATTGACAGATTGAAGAATTCAGTTCAGCGTAACTTGTTTTGAGTTCTCAAGCTTCTAAAAATCATATGCAAAATATTCTCTAAACTCTTGTGGAAATCCACATTTTTTCCTTTTCTTTCTTCTTTTCTTCCTTCTCTTCTGTTTTTCTTTCTCTTTCCTCATTTTTTTCTCTTTATTCTTTAAAGAAAAAGAAGCTTAGCATGGAGAATATCTGACTGTCATGTTTTTATTCAGAAGAAAATTTCTCTTCTCCAGAACCCTTGCAAAGAATGTTAAATGCCTCACCCTGATGCGGTATTTGAACATATTCTGATTATGCATTGCTCTTCAATATTAAGTCAACACAATGCTTTCCCTGTCCTCTCTATTACCTCTTAGCCTTCCAGAAATTTGCTGGCAAACTTTATATCCCCTTATGTCCCACCAGAATTAGGCCATACCTGTTACTGCAGAGGAGTTAGAAGAAAAGAGAAAGCAGAGCATGAAATGCACTGTTGATGGATGGGCCAGGGGCACTGGATTCAGCAGAATTAGTTGCCACATTAGTTTTGCTGAACAAAGGAGTTTATTTCATCCAAACTATCACATTTGAAGGATGAATATGTGGCTGATAATCAAATATTCCTAACTGTACAGAGTTTTTTAATTTTTCTGGAAATGCAAAATAGATATGACAAATGGGTTCAGATCCATCTCCCAAATCACTAGCTAAAAAATGTGGGTAAAGGCAATTAGACTTCTTAAAAGTTCTTGCTTTTGCCTTTCTTATTAATATCGTCACCTGTCACATCCTTCTGCCACCTTGCTGACAAAGAGTATTGCTGACAGAGGCATGCCAAGAAAGGATTACAAGTATATCTAAAGGCATAAGAGAATTTCTTTACAAGAGATGGCAAAATGAGATGACTCTTGAAAATGTGAAGTGTAGATCTGATCGATCTGAAACCTGATTGATAGAATACTATTAAATATTTGTGTCCATTTTGTCTGATACAATGACTTTTTTCTCAACTTTACTCACAAAAAATCCAGTATTGTATTAATGTTTTATTTTCAGGAGGTAGGCAATTTGATTAAAACAATATGCACCTTAGAGTACAAGTTATGTGATTTATTTTTTTTTTTGTAAGAAATTTCCTGTATTATTTGTGGGGGAAAAATACCTAGATTCAGACCTTCTAGCAAGGACTTTCTCCTGCACAAATAGGTAGTGTTTTGGTTGAACAAAAAAATTCATTGAAAATAAAATTTTAGTTGGGAATAATATTTGAAAGATAAGTTAGTAGGTAAGTCTAGCAATAGGTGAAAAGGAAAGAAAGATCATTAGCAGTGCTGAAACATTTTTTGACAGGTCAGAAAACAGTTTTGTTTTGGAAATGCTGACACCCTTAATTTCAATATGCAACATTACAAGTATTAATTTAAAAATATTTTTCTGTTTCACTGAAAACCAGCCTATGCCACTTAGGAGAGGAATGAGTAGAAGGGTTAGGAAACAAAACTGAAACCTTGTTGTAAGCTGACCTTAAATTTTTCAGGCCTTCCTTTTCTTGGAAACCTGAACTGTTGATTTGATTAGACAATTGCTGTTTGCCCGCCTTTACTTAACTGCACAAAATAAATACACGGTACTGTACGGTGCTTTCCATAATACGATGTCTTTTCAGTAGTCCAAAGAGCTTCTGAAGGCACTGAAAACATTTTGGAGGTCTTCACTGAGGGTTAGCTATGTGGATTGTTGTGTATGAAATATGGATTTAACATATGTAACAAATTGTTGCAGTAGAATTAATGAGTGTCTTCTTTTCTCATTGGATATTTAGCTAAATTAGAAAGACTAATGCCTGGCTTTTGTAACAGATGTGGGAAGACATTAGCACTTTTCTGTCAGGAGTAACAAAAAAAAAAAAAAAAACTGTCATTCATTATAGAGTGCCAACTGTTGGATATTGTATTTAAAGATCATGTATCTTTTTACAGAAGGAGCTTTCATTTGTGTGGGAATCACAAACAGCAACTTTCAGAGAAATTTCAGTCTGATGGCCTTGGAACATGTTACCTTCCCCATGCTTTTCTGCTCTCTGGTAGCTGTAGCAATGCATCAGCTCAAAATCTTAGCTCAAAATGATTAATGTATGGTAATTATGAATGGTATAAAAAGCTAACCTACCCAATTTTAGCCTGTATCATAGGTGAAGAGAAATGACGTTTGATGAAATGTTTATTTTTAACTGTGAATTTACTGCATATGGTGTTTGAGGTTATGTTGACTACAAAACCTGGGATAAAAGCACGCATTCCTGTCATTTTGATATTATAGAAATGTATTACTTTTTAATCTCAGATAAATATAGAATAAATAGAAAGAAATGTTGTACTGTAGATGCTATTTGTTTAGAGTTAACTGTAATAGCTTGATTTTTCTAAGTGTGCACTGATTTTATTGCCAGTAACAACATTAATGGTTATGCATGTTAAGATAAGGGCAATAAAAATCTAATGATCCCGGATGTGTGATTGACAAAAAGTTCATGAGGAATTTCCCTATTTCTTACTTGTATTTCAGATTATATTAATGGTTAGATACATTATAGGATTTTGGAGGCTGTTTCTCTGAGTCTGATTTATTGCCAGAGGCAAGATGCCAGACTGGATGCATCAGGGATCTTGTCTGCTTTGGTTTCTTTTGAGAGACTGTCCATATGTGCATTCATACTGTGAGCATATGTCTGCTTCTCTGAGTTGAAGGCTTCTTGGTTTTAGCAGTATCCATGGGATCACGAACATGTCCTGTTCATACCTGACAGGAACTGACTGAGACTTGATCATCTCACTTCAGGACTTCAGGAGTAATTTGTGACTAGGTTCTGAGGAGCAATCTTAGCAATTTAGCCTTCTCTTTCAATTTGATTACTATTTTTTTTTTAATGATTTGTATGCCCTGCTTTCTTTCTGAATGCAATTTAGTTCTTACATAGTAAATGTACCTTAACTCCTTGCCGCCTGCAGGCAGAAATTTTCTTTGCTTTTTATTCTTATCAATTGCATGGCATCCTGTTCACAGTTCTTAGGAGATGTGACTTCCCTGAAGCCAATTACATCCCTCTTTTCAACGGACATCCAATTGGGCTTCAAGTATAGGCCAGGCAGATGTGGTGCTTACCACCCCAGAAGTGCTTCTGAGGGGCCAAGAGATTCTAGAAGATGATTCTGATTGTCTAGAGATTCTTCATGGCAGTTGTCTAAATTATGATTGTACCCATCTGAGGTTTTATTTGCCTACCTAAATCTTCAGAAAAAGTCATGCTTTCAGTGTGTCTAGTATTTGCAAGAACAGTGGACTGTTGATGATCTGATTTGTAAGCGCTGTCCATAGCATTTCCTTTATGAGCTCTTAGGAAGATTGAGAAGGGGCTTGGCCAGGACAGCTGTGATTTCTCTATGAGAACGAGATTCCTCAATCTAACTGCATACTTCATTCTCTATTTGAAGTACAGAAGTCCTACACCCTGCTATATCTTGACCAAAATATTCCATAATGCACTCCATCTGTGTCATTGGGATCCCTCTTTAAAAAAATGTGTGTGCATGTTCATGCACGTGCATACATGGATGCATAAGTACCTGTGTCCCATTTCTTTAGGCTGTTTCTACCTATTTCTGTGCTTTCAGACTTCTATCTTTAAATAGAAAAAATGAAGTGTGAGTACCCAAAGATTGTGGGGAGGTGAATAAAAATGGTGAATGACAACCCATTTGACATTCAGTGTCTCATATGTTCTACTTAGAAAGGGGAAGGAGGCAGTGGTGCTTCAGCCAATGTTATTCCCACTTCTAGAAGCCACTTGCTGCTTATAGCAAGGGATAAAGGTGGCAAGATAGTGCCTTACTATCCTATTGAATACCAATTGCACATATCTCTGTCACAATACAGCTGCCATATTTCTGCAACATTTGCATATGCTATGTGTGTTCATGTCCGTGGGATCTGACATGTCCAGAAAATATGAGTTCCAGCACGTATGTTATGTACTATTTAGGCATGACACAATCTTACTTTTCTTCCCAGCTCTTAGTGTGTAAAAAAAATGTCTCAAGGGAAGCCTATACAGATGGTAACCTTTGCTCTCAGAAATGTTGTACTCCAGTGAAGCTTATCAGAAGTCTAAGATTGACCATGTGTAGATTTTTTCACTCCTAACATGAGACTAATTATAACGTAAGACTAATATTACTTCTAGCCATTGCTGCTAATAGAGTAGTAATATTTTGTCCATCTCTCGCCTTAATTTCTTACTAATTTTTGTTTGCTTTTTTTTTTTGTTAGTGGTTTGTTTATTGTTGTTTTGTTTTGTTTTAGTAAAATCTCTACACAATATAGTTTGAACAATACGTAAGCCAAATACAGAAATAGCTATGGGTATTTTGCTACAAACCCTAGATGTTTAGACTAGATGAATGTTTTTTGTTCACTTGCTTGTTTGTTTTGAAATCATAGCCAATCTCAAATCTGAAATGATCTCTTTAATTTGGAACAATTCATTATGGGTGTTTAAAAGGAATGTTCATGTGGTTTAAGTAAATTAGTGAGAATTGGAAATGTCTAAACAATCCTCACATTCATTCAGCCTTCTAGAACACATTATCCAAGGATGCTTTTCAAAAATTGATTATGTCTCTAATCCAATCCAGTCCTAGCAGAGCTATGTATTTCTTTGATGAGTTACTGTTTGCATTAACTGACAAAGCAGAGTCATTCTTCAGGCAGTCATTGAAACCTGCCTTTTCACAGAGTCAGAGCACGCTGTCAAAGTACATTTAATGTGGTCCTCTAGGAATAGGATCCTGAGTAAATGTTATTGTGATGGCAGTTTCTTTTTTAAACAAGCACAAAAAGGCACACTGCACAGTTCCATTTCTTCATATGTTCACATAGTAATCTAGCGGTCAGCTCGCTATCCCATGGATTTGAAAATTCAAATTAAATTCTCTCCTCTTCATTTCTGAATTTACATCTTCTACATTCCCAGAGAGTATCCAAAATACTAGACTATTCCAGCTTGATGCCAGAATATGTATATGTTTTCGAGTCCATACACTGAGCAGAAAATAATTCTGAAATAAGTAGGGATGGAATGGAAAACATAAGTTGAAGCAGGACACCCTAATTAAGCAATTAGAAGAACTTGCTTGGAAGAAGGAAAAAGCTCAAGTCCCAGCTTCACTAAAGCCAAGATAAAGTTTCCCAAGCGCTCTTTAATACAAATTGCATTAAATGCTTTGGAATAGACACTGGATTATAGAATGTTCCTGTAAGAATTTCTGCTTCTTTATAAAAAGGAGTCACTTCCAATGACGAACATTTTTTTTTAGAAGAACTAATCCTCTGCCATTTTTCTTAGTTCACCCAGCATACATCCAAACATGATACTTGAAGCCATTACACTGCTGCATGTTTTAGGAGCCCACCCAGAAGGGCCTAAAAAGTGATTAAGCATGACATATTGCAATATTTATTCACGGCAACTTCCAAAAAATAGAGAAGGTCATTTTCCTGGGCTGCCTCCACAGCCAATAGGTGTAGATAGGTTCACCACAGAGCTTCTCAGATGAAAAGATTGACTTCAGTGTTCCTCCCCTATGGAGCCTTTTTTCATATATTGACTACAGGGTGACACTACCTCTCTTTGGCTAAAATTTTCTTTTTATATTGCTCCATCAACACCTTTCTTCTCTCTTGGGATTTAGTTTCTGCTTAGTTTTGCTGGGTTATCAATGCACAAAAGGCCAACCGAATCCTGGGCTGCATCAAGAGAAGTGTGGCCAGCAGGTCGAGGGAGGTGATTCTGCCCCTCTACTCTGCTCTCGTGAGACCTCACCTGGAGTCTTGTGTCCAGTTCTGGGGCCCCCAACACAAGAAGGATGTGGAGCTGTTGGAGCGGGTCCAGAGGAGGGCCACGAGAATGATCAGAGGGCTGGAGCACCTCCCCTACGAGGACAGGCTGAGAGAGTTAGGACTCTTCAGCCTGGAGAAGAGAAGGCTGCGGGGGGACCTGATAGCAGCCTTCCAGTACCTGAAGGGGGCCTACAGGAAAGCTGGGGAGGGGCTTTTTACAAGGATAGATAATGACAGAACAAGGGCTAATGGTTATAAACTGGAAGAGGGTAGATTTAGACTGGATATAAGGAAGAAATTCTTCACTGTGAGGGTGGTGAGACACTGGAACAGGTTGCCCAGGGAAGTCGTTGATGCTCCCTCCCTGGAAGTATTCAAAGCCAGGCTGGATGGGGCTTTGGGCAACCTGGTCTAGTGGGAGGTGTCCTTGCCCATGGCAGGGGGGTTGGAACAAGATGATCTCTAAGGTCCCTTCCAACCTGAACCATTCTATGATTCTATGATTCTATGAAAAGATGCTTCCTTACAGGATAAGACTATTCCAGAGTAAGGAAGTACTCAGTCCAGTTTTAGATTGAGCACTCATTCAGGTTATTGTATGTCCTCATTAGCAGCATGCCAGCTTCTAATATGTCCATACTTAGTGAATATACCACAACTACAAGTGCAGATCAATCATTTACAAGCTGATTAGGAAAGAGCCTGGAGCAAAGAAAAGCATGTCCCAGTGAAAACTGAGATATTTTTTCCTGCACCACCCACAAATTTGAAATGGGGATATAAGTTATTTTCTTATTTCACTCTCAGTCCAAAAAGTTAAAACACTTAATTACAAGATGCTTTATGTAACTAGGGAAATTAATTTAAACCAGAGAACTTTAATATTGCCAAGAAGAATGGAAACAGTCAAACTAAGTGTATGTAAAGAGGTCATTTTATAGTGCTGCTTCTCAACCTGCAAGGCGTGCCTTTCTCAGTGAGGTGGATGGAAATACAAATGAGGAATGTGCTGTGATGAGGCACAAAGGAGATGGTAACTGGGTGTGTGTGAGGCATAGGATGAATTAGTTGTGATGTACTGTTTGGCAGTGTTTAAATTCAGGTAAAGCTATTGTTTTTGGTTTTTTTTTTTCATTCCACCCTGGTCCTGCAGAATAGAACTGCATTCAGTAGCTGCATAAGAGTATTATTTTTAATTATACCAAAAACATGATAGCTTTTGGAAGGTCTTCTTGCCTAATGGCATACATCCAAACTTTAAGAAATGTTCTCCTCTGGGGCTGTAAAGTGATTTCCACCAAATAAATAAATAAATAAAATAAAATAAAATAAAATAAAATAAAATAAAATAAATTATTCATATTAGGTTGAGTGCACCTTATTTTCTCAAAACCTGGAAGCTATAATTGCCCTCAGGTCAGTCCAATATATAAGTGGGAGACAGTTTTGAAATACTTTGTGGTGTAGACACAAAGAGTTATGAATAAACTCTCATTTGCAGAAACCAAGTGAGTCAATTTAACTGATAAATAAGGGGAGAAAAGGGGCAAAAGTTTATCCCACATGTGAACTGTTAACAAACTTACTTCCAAGCACACATTTAAAGGTTTGATTCATATTGATGTGTTTCAAATCTTCTTTAATAACATGCCTTGAAATTAAACAATCAAACGGAAAAACTGACTGCACAGGTTTTGAATTGTCAAGTTTGGAAACTCCCAGATCTTTGTTTTTTAATAACTGTATCAAAGCACAGAATCTGGGGCAAGACGCTTTCCTGTCCTAAATGTTTTTCATGATATTTAGCATCAGAAATAAATCTCAAAATGTAGTGCATCTATATCCTGCTCTTCTCTGTCACGTTCCTGCTACAGAATAAACACATGCATTGTCTCTTTTCAGCTTTCATTTAGAGATGTAATTTGCCTTATTGCCAGTCACATTTCTAGATGTCAATATGATCTTCAGACCGCTGCTGTAAAAGAATTTGCTTTTGCTTTGATATGCATTAGACGTATTTTACTTGCATTTTCACCAATGCTAAGCAAACTGCCTTCTGATTAACTAAATCCCTTGAATGACCTAACCAGTAGCAGCTTCCAAAAAGCAGGAAAGGTGAAAAAATGAAGCCTACTAGTATGGACTATGCACAATATCATCTCTTTGGTGTTGTGAGCAATGATATCTCTACTCACTCTTCACATATGAATGCAGAATATTGAAACGTCTATTACTGCACTGTGATTGATGGAATAAACAAAATGCTGGCAGATTTATGTTCTTTTTTTCTAACTTTTTGTAACATTTAAGAGCTCCATATATCCATTGTTTTCCAAGCAATTAATGGTAGAAAGACCACACTAAGGCTGCCTTAGCAGTAGTGGGTGGTACTCCTTCTACAAAAACTCTGACTCCAAAACGACTCAGTGAACCATATTTCTGGAAAAAGATCAGAACTACAGGAGTTTGTATTCCTTCTTCAGTGCCAAATAGCAAGTGCTGTAAATTTTCTCAATGGCGAATCTTTTTTGTTTTGAAAGTCAGGTTCTGCCTGCTTGCCTTATACTGCTGCACAATTTACCATTGGCTCCACTAAGGCCAGGGAGGTTTCACCTTACAGTCGAACTGACAGGTAGGGCCACCAAAACAGCAGTTCTGCTCCAAACCAAAGCTCATGGCTGCATGCCCATTCCTCTTCCCTCGCACCAGCTCTGGTCCCAGCTGACCACACGGTGAGCAGACCCACAAAGCTAAGTCAGCAGAAAATGATCCCCCTCCATCTTTTTTTTTTTTTCCTTTTTTTTTTTTTTTTTTTTNACTTAATTACAAGATGCTTTATGTAACTAGGGAAATTAATTTAAACCAGAGAACTTTAATATTGCCAAGAAGAATGGAAACAGTCAAACTAAGTGTATGTAAAGAGGTCATTTTATAGTGCTGCTTCTCAACCTGCAAGGCGTGCCTTTCTCAGTGAGGTGGATGGAAATACAAATGAGGAATGTGCTGTGATGAGGCACAAAGGAGATGGTAACTGGGTGTGTGTGAGGCATAGGATGAATTAGTTGTGATGTACTGTTTGGCAGTGTTTAAATTCAGGTAAAGCTATTGTTTTTGGTTTTTTTTTTTCATTCCACCCTGGTCCTGCAGAATAGAACTGCATTCAGTAGCTGCATAAGAGTATTATTTTTAATTATACCAAAAACATGATAGCTTTTGGAAGGTCTTCTTGCCTAATGGCATACATCCAAACTTTAAGAAATGTTCTCCTCTGGGGCTGTACAGTGATTTCCACCAAATAAATAAATAAATAAAATAAAATAAAATAAAATAAAATAAAATAAAATAAAATAAAATAAAATAAAATAAATTA
>WBMW01001888.1:474675-520923 GCA_013396635.1 Penelope pileata | reverse complement strand
CCAAAACGACTCAGTGAACCATATTTCTGGAAAAAGATCAGAACTACAGGAGTTTGTATTCCTTCTTCAGTGCCAAATAGCAAGTGCTGTAAATTTTCTCAATGGCGAATCTTTTTTGTTTTGAAAGTCAGGTTCTGCCTGCTTGCCTTATACTGCTGCACAATTTACCATTGGCTCCACTAAGGCCAGGGAGGTTTCACCTTACAGTCGAACTGACAGGTAGGGCCACCAAAACAGCAGTTCTGCTCCAAACCAAAGCTCATGGCTGCATGCCCATTCCTCTTCCCTCGCACCAGCTCTGGTCCCAGCTGACCACACGGTGAGCAGACCCACAAAGCTAAGTCAGCAGAAAATGATCCCCCTCCATCTTTTTTTTTTTTTCCTTTTTATTTATTTATTTTTTTTGGTTCAGGTATGTTTAACCCTTGAAAATGATTCAGTTGTTGACACCAGAGAGGCAGGAGGATTGTTTCACAGGGAACGGAGAAGCAGCAGCAGGGGACAATGTTGAATGTGTACCTCAGAGCAGTGCATGCGGACTTCCAGACTAAAAAGCAGAATGAGGAACTGCTCCCTGTAATGAAAAGCAGGGCCTCTGGCTTGTTTTGTTAATCTTAACTAAACAGACTCAATTTTCAACCCTTCACCACGGCTGTATTCAGGAACCCATAGACATACACACATGCAAAGCACTTCCACATTGAGCAAGGGGACCAAAAACAAAGAACTAGCAAAGCAGCCCCTTTTTGCACACACACCATTGTTGAAGCTCTTCACTTGTGCTGCACATGTGCTGTTGATTTAAGGCAGCTTGCCCAGGACTTCCAAGACGTTGCATGCTTGCTTTCAGCCTAGGATAGGGCTGAGGCGGAGGCTGCATTGCTTCCCACTTCCTGCCACAAGCAGGCACGTTCACTGGGTGGCAAACGGCAGGCTCTGCTGTGAAGATACTCCCTTTTATTAAATAACAATGTCCTTTCATGATTTAATGGCTACAATATCCCACAGTACAAAAACGTTCTTGGTTCTTTGCAGGGTTTATTTCTCCTATTTTTAGTACAAAGAAGGCACTTACACCCTTATTTACTAAGCACTGCTGTTTGAAAGGAGAATGAACACTACTGAATATCACTGCATGGTACTGTCAGTTTTAGTATGCCCACATTATATTTCTTGTTATTCTTTTGATTGTTCTCCCTGATGTTGCTAAAGCACTAGAGTCCCAATAAAAGTAATATTCAACTATACAAATAAGACAGTCCCTGATATCAGGATTTCTTCTGTAGCCTCTCCTGTCTCAAAGTGTTAGAATTTATTTGCATGCCTGCTGAGTTTCAAGTCATTGACACTTCTACCTTTCTATTAATATCTCAAGTATTGCTTGAATGTTCACTCAGAATTGCATATAATTCTCTGTGCAGAAGCTGCTTTTTACAAATATTAAAGATGATTTCATGTGTTAATATACATATCTATAGTGTATATTTTCCTCTTTGAGGAAGTGACGAGGATACATAAATTGGAAAGCAGAAATAATGTGGAATCAGAAAAAAAGACTTATTTTGCAACATTTGTCTGATGTAGACAAATCAGGAAGTACAGGATTTTTTTTCTAAAGAAAGCATGCTGTTATTAGGCAATCTTCTGCTTTGTTTCAGAAGCTTTTATCTACTCACTGACCCACAATTCTCACTTGAGAACAGATCAGAAAAGAAAGATGTTTTCCTTAATAGTTTTCTGACTCTGAAAAAGCACAGGAATCCAGGTTCACAGAATCTGAGAAAACAGCAGAGAGAGAATGAGTGACATGGAAAGCAAAATATGAAAATGTTTTCATGAGGCAGCTTAATAAGATAAATGTGAAATAATCTTGGTGACCATATGTATTTTCTAGACACAGCATCATTTGATAAGTCCTGATTCATGCTTGATTTTTTTTTTTGATTTGATAATTCCTGTCCATGTTTGATTTTGATAAATCATACACGTGACAGGTAGATGAAGGTCAGTGGAAAATGTGTTTGCGTGTAGTTTTTGAAGAACTTCTTGTTAAAACTGTTTTAAGTTCCATAGAGCCATATTTTTGTGTCTCTATTAACTTTCTTCACAACATTGGAATGTTTATAGCAGGTGTTTTAAATGATGTTATATCCATCCAATAAACACTAACATTTGTTTCAAGTGTAATTGTAATAACCATTTGTCACACATTTTCATAAATGTGTAAATCAGTCTAAAAGAATTATTGTTTGTATAACTACCTCTCCTCTACATTATATTTCATGAGGTTTGGCCCTCAGTGTTAGTCAGATTTATTTTCGGGAATGCCACAGAAACCACAACTTTCAATTGCAGTCATTTTCAGACATGTAAAAGAAACACATTAAAACAATTAATAAAATTATTACTTTGGCTGTTCCCTAAAAGTTAATCCCTGCAGTTTCTCAGCGCAAGACTGAACAAAACAGTGAGTGCAAGTTAAGCTGCTTGCTTCTGCTCACTCTGAAGAAAGTCTCACGAAAGTGTCGTAGAAAAAGCAGCACATTTTTCCAGAGCAATTGTTTTCATCCTCCTTCCGCATCTCTTTCCCATTTACTGTATGATTTCTCTGTGGGCACATGGACCCAAAGCTCTCTGCTATCAAAATGCTTCTAGTTGACCTACCAGAGTGGTGAAGTACAGAGTACTGAAGGGGCCTGGGCTGCTGTAAGGTGGAGCTAACGAAAAATGTGGTTTGTTCTTCCCATTGCCCTCTTTAAAAAGTTAATCAAGCTGTATAAAAAGCAGCAGTTCTTTTTGCTCGGGAAGCAAGCTTGTGCAGACTGCCACTACCAGAATTATATACCAAAGCCTACGGCAGCCTGGACAATGCTGAGAGAGGATTTACTTCTTAGTGATGAGAGAATTCAATGCCTTGCTTTTTCTGCTTTCCTTCTGTTAAAAAAAAAAAAAAAAAAAAAAAAAAAAAAAAAAAAAAAAANAAAAAAAAAAAAAGTGTAAAAAGAAAGGCTAAAAAAGAAAAGAAAGAAAGGCTTTTCACTGAATTAATTGTATTGTGAATGTGTGTTGGGGGATGAGGGGTGAGAGGAACTGGTTATAAGTACATTCAGTTTTACATCCTTGAAGTAAGAAAAGAGCAATGAGGAGGAATACTGAGCACTAGTTTCTCATATCAAAATGCAAGATACTATTGAGAAAAAAAAAAAGATCACATTTCAGATAAATTGAAACAAGATTTTAACATACATTTCTTTCCTAGAGTCCTAAGGAATGCATGTTTAAAAGCGATATTTCCAACTTCAAAGCATGTTTAAAACATTATTTTCTTAATGTTGCACAGCTATTTCATGAAGAAGAAATCTTAGTTTCAACACATAGATGTTTTCACGTGTGAAGGAGGCCACCAGAACACCTTGGGACACAGGAATTTTTAAATGTTCTAAATATATTTTTATATATGTGTGTATATATATATACATAGTCCTGTCATGCTATAAAAGGTTATTTCCTTGTTATAATTATGAATGCACTTCCTTTTATATAGGCTGAGAGTCCAAAATGGGTCAATTCCTTCAGATCCTTTCAAAATACAAGCTGGTGTAAATCTGTATTTTTTAAGTTAATAGAAGCAGTCACTAAATGTCTGTGTTTCAAAAGTGTACAACAACACACAAAGAAAAGCGTATGTTTGACAGATATCTACCTTGAGCACAGAGGACATGGCAACCGCAGCACCCAGGTTATAAGTGCTGTGTAATCATGACATTCAGGAGAGATCTGTTGCAAATGATAAGCTGAGGGCAGACTACTTCTGACCCTGCTGCACATTCCCTTTAAGCTGCCTGATGCTTTCTCCCCAGCGAGTGCAGCACCTCTCAAAGAGCTCCATTCCTTGCTCCAGTTCTGACAGCAGACGTAAAGTGGGCACTTCTGACATCTCCCGCTCCGTGGCATCTGCTGCTGGCCTAGGCATGCAGAAGTCATGGGAAAATACTCAGGAACTTCAAGCGTCATCGAGGCAATGTTCTCCAATAGAAAGGGAGGACACGTCTAGGGAGAAGAACAATCTTAAACATAGATGAATGTGCCAAAGAGATCAACAGCATCTTGTGCTGGACAAATGAACCCAAGAAGGGTATAAATAACCATCTTGGCAATTGGGCACGGGATGTCATAAAGTTTAAAGCTGTGAAAATAACTTCTGACTTTTTCTGCACATTTTCAGATAAAGAACATATAACATTATCTTTTGTTTCCTAGCTATGAATTCACATATTAAAATTCCCCAGTGACCACTAAAATATTGGCAAGCCAAGCTTTGAAAGAGGTGTTCCCCATCCCACGGAACGTTTTTTTGTTGTTGTTTTTAATTGTAAGAAAAATAAACTTTCCGAAATACATCTGTATGTAATATTCTTGATAAAGAGTAACTGAGAAAAAGCATCTGCTACATTCTTTCAAAGCCAAAGCATGTAAAAAAAAAAATGATTAGAAGATTTATGTTTGCTTATTTTCTTATCTTCCAGAATAAAAGGATTTTTTCCTTCTGCTCACTATCGGCGTACAAAATAATATTTATGCTTGAAAGTGTGATCACAGGAAATGTTACTCAAGGATAAACACTGTTTCATGGGTGAGAGAAATTAAGATGTTTTGTTTCTGTCAGAGACACCAGAACAGTCATCTGTAGGTTACACCATTGTACATGTCGTTTTCTACCTTTCTGATTTGTTGTTGATTTCTGTGCTGTTGATTTTTTCCTCATAATGTTGCCAGTATTCTCTTCTATTTCTCAAAACCAGGAGCATGTAATTCTATGTGCTGTTGTACTAAGTTCTTAAAGTTTTGGAAGAAAAAAAAACATTAAAAAAAACCCATAAAAATAATGAAATATTAGAATGATACTGAAAGAAAAGCTAGCACCTCAGTCACCTCAAGATATTTTCTGAATTAAATAACCAAACCAAGCAGGTCATGGAGTAGAGCTCAGGCTTGTTTCTGGTCTGGCCAAGTACTTATTAGTAAATTCTCTCCTGCAAGGATTTTTCTCCTGGTTTGTTCATTGGTTTGAAATCTTCCTTGGAGAGCAAGTAAGTAGCAGTAGGACTTCTCATTAGGAATTTGTTTTGTTGATTAATAGCAATCCAGAGAAACAGATCAGCACCTGACTGTTTATTCTTGTCTCTACTTACCACAGTGCATATGAAATCAGAATAAATTGTATTTATTTTGAATTACAGTCCAGTTTATAATCGCCTATGAAAACTTCTTAAAATATAAGGAAAATAATAATTATACATTTTATTATGACTGTCATCTCCATTCAAACTCAGGCACTGCAAATATGTGTTATCAGTGAGCAGAAAGTAATTACTTGAAAGCAGGTGCACTACTTGAGGGAATATCACAGGCAGGTGGTGACGTGGTGGAATACCTTTTTCTATATAGTGAACTAAAGTCAGGAGCAGAAAGAAGCTACAAAATGCTCCTACCTCAGTGTGCTGGTCCGCAGTCATTGCCTCCCTCATTACATCCCAGGACCTGAAGTGCAAGAAATGGGAATTTGACAACGTGTTGAAGGGTAACACCATTGCTCTCTCAGACGACGGTTTATGTCCCTACTATTTTCACAGGGCCAACCAAGTTACTGTGAGGGCTTTTGGTGTGCTTATGTGTTTATTATCCCTCCAGTTTTACAGATGAGGAGCTTCAGAACTGAGAAATGGAATGAACTGACCAAACCAATTAGGGAATTGATGCCAGACTCAAAAATTAAATCCAGATGATCCCATGAGCCAATAAATCACAGATGATCTTGGCATGTAAAAAACTCCCTTTTTAAATGCTAGGAATGCACTTGCCATAGCCTAAGGAAAAGATGAGCCTTTATTCGTTTGCAATCAAAGCCATAGTGTATAGGACATGCTGGAATCAGAACACTGGGTACAACAAAATGTTAGGAGAATCTCCAGTTTCCCAGGAATTTATATAATGGCTGCAAGGATTTCTTGTCATTGCTAAACATTCTACTGATGAAAATTTTCCCCCGTTTTTTTCCCCCAGTACAATCAGTTAGGCCTAATTTTTTTATTTTATTTGTACAAACAAAAGACTATAGGGCTCAAGACAACAGCGTTCACAGAATGAAAACAGAAGATTAATTGATCGTTCTCAGGTTTTTCCCTGTGCACTAGGTGGTTCTTTCTTTACTCCCTCCCCCATCTTCCCCCTCGCCTTCCTTCACTGCTGATTTTAATCAGACAGAAAGGAAGTGACTGTTTTCCATAGAGAATGTTGATATTTGGTGAAAAAATAAGGGGTGGGGGAGTTAAAGGTGCACAGAAAACCAGGAAAAAAAATAGTTTACTGATAAATTCCTTTTTATCTTTGCCAAATACTGCTCAAGTGTGGGAATGGATGGAGCTGGCAGTCACTTTTGCTAAGCCGGAAATACCATCTTTAATAAATTCAGTTAAAGGACTGAATGGACACATAAATCTCTTTGTATGTGTGTGACAGCAGTGGTGTAATGTCAGAGGAGATCTTAGAGCATTTAGCAGAGATCTGAGGTCAGCCTGTTTGCTGTCTTTTGCCTTGAGTCTTTTTGACGCTCAATACAAAGCTGAAATATTTATACTTAAATAAGTATTGCTAATGCAGGATATTGAGGTCACCAGCATGAGGACAGAATCACAATAGTCTGTGTAAAAAAGAAAAGAAAAGAAAAGAAAAATTTTACAAGCTTCTTCAAGATGCTATATTTAATTGCACTGAGACTCCCTTTGCCTTCATTCCATCTCCCAAAGCCAACATTTTATTTGGTTATGAGTAACCAACCCTTTAAGTGCCAGGCGCCACCAAGGCTCAAACTCTGAATGAATTGGTCTCAGAAAAAGGTTACGTTTACTACTTTCCAGAGCTCTGGTTGGTTACTAGAATTTTAGCAGTATTTTTGATTAACTAAATAATAAGCTACTGGTTCTGCTAGATGTATTAAACCCTTTCTTCACAAAGCAGTTATTTTCTGCCATGTCTTCACAGACCATGTGGCCTGCAGCTATGCTTGTGGCTGGTGGAGACAAGTGACTCCCCTGTCTGCCGTTATCTGTGCTGCCAAATTGTTCCCAAAAGTGCCAGAGCCGCTCCTATGGCCGTCTGTTCCTTGTTAGTGTGCAGTCTAAAGTTGCTTCCCCATATTAAGTGTCTATGTACTTGGGTTCATCTGCAATCTTAGATCCAAAGTACCTTATTCCCAACATTTATGCATCTCTTCACTTATAAATCATTAGCCTTGCTCTGCTATGACCCTTACACAAATTTTTGTCTCATCTGCAAGAATATTGTGGATCTTTTCCACAAAATGTTCCCATTTGAAAGATCCTCAAAGTCCAGGCCCATGACTTCCCATAAATGCCCATAAATTCCCATAAATGTGTGATTAGATCATAACTACCAGCCTTCTCCCGTATACCTCCATATCTGATTAAAAGTCATGTTCCTATTTTAAAATCTCCTATGAATCTGAGGCACCCTGAAATATGTTGATATAGCTTTCTCTTGATATGCTCCCCATCCCTATTGTTTAATATTCAACTAACAATGTCAGCAATCTGCTAGAACTGGCAAATGGATTGTCTTTGCAATTTTGATATTTGGAATATAACATGTCCTTCTGTCTCAGCAGTTTTCCATTCCAGTCTCAGTCCTCAGCTAAAAAAACATTCTTCCTCACTTTCTGCCATTTTCCCCTTAATTTATTCTTCTTTCTCTTTTTACTCAAATAATTTGGGATAGACTTTTAAATTCATTCATTGAAAACAAAAGTGAGTGTTAATGTAGTATGGAGATCATTTTCTATGAAATATAAAATACATCCTGAAAACATGACTTCCATCTGCTTGCACTGAAATGATTGCTTAGTTTATGGTTGAAAATCACAAATGTCTTTAAATAATGAATATTTTAGAATCTTTTATGTAATGTTCCAAATATTAGTCACAGAAGAATGATCACAGCATAGACTGTAAATATTATTTTTAAGTGAGCTGAAATCTCAGTATGATATTTGTTAAGTAAGGTAGTTACAGGTTTTCCCAAAAGTGGCCGCTCAGTAACAATGACAAAACAAAACCCCAAAAGCCACAATATCAAACAATCTAGCTATTATGAAACAAAACTGTTACATGATTTATGATAATGAACATGATGATTCTCCTTCAGAAATGATTTGGCAGTAGTGCCATCATCCTACCTTTTTGTTTCCTGATCAAGACAATATAAACTGTAAGAATCAATTAGCATTTTCAGTTTTTAAAAAAATCACAAAAACAAACTTATTTTTGTTTTGAATGTTGTGACTGGAAAGTTGCTGAGGAGACAGAGATGAGAAACTAAACTGGTGCTACTTGTAAATTATATTCTTAGGTCTTTTCCAGCAGCGACTTCTTGGTTTTGCAGCAAATGCCTCTAATATTTTCCAATTCAAAGTGCTCCCTTGCTGTGAGCCTTCTTGCTATGAGGCCACCTGGGATCAAAGCTACTTTCTCCCTCCTGTGGTCCCAACTAACTCCATTAACTCTAATTACAAACACTTCTGTTATACCAAACAGACTTTATGGCTTCCAGTGACTGAGCCTCATAGACCAGGAAAAAGCCCACATGGTACTACTGCCGGCTCTTTCTTCAGCATTATTGTATGCCATATATTAACCTCATTCATAATTGTCTCTGGAGGAAGAATTACTTTGTTTTTTACCTTGTGCAGTCAAAAAAGATACCTAACATGCATTCTGAAGCACGTGATACCTGAAATAAATGAACTTGGTGAAGCCAAAGACATTATAGTATTTATTTTTTATATGTACCATGAGGTTCAGAAATTTCTTATAGTATTTCTTGATGCCATTAATATAGTTTTTTTAATGCACAATACCATAAAGCAAAACTATCTAATTCTACATATACAGCACAAAGTAAAACAAGCATCAGTTTCTTTCGGCTTGTGTCTTGATGTTAACACTTTTCAAACTGTTCCTTGAAGCTTCAGTAAAAAAAAGATGGAAATACTCACTTTAATTTAGTGAGAACTGCACATGAAACGGCAGAGGTTTAACAGATTTTACCTAAATAGGGCTAAAGCATGTTTCTGAATTTGCACGTTAACAGTCACAGATGAAAATTGCCTTCCAGGGACTGTGGCAAGGAAAGCCAAATGGCTTCCAGAGATGCAGAACCAAACACAGTCTATGACTGAAAGAACTTCGTCTATCCCTGCTACTACAAGAGCTGAAATAAATTTGTCTGTAATTAAACATCCTTGACAGATTGCCTTTCCACAGCTGCCCATGCAAATGCTGTCTGGCCTAAACGTCAGCTGGTATCTCAGCTCTAGCTCTGCGCCCAAGAAAGTCTAGGGATGTTTTTAGTCTCTTTCACTTGTCTGTAGAGCCAGTTGGAGTAAGCATCCCACCATGGATAGATGACGACCACTGTCTTTGTCACCAGGAGCAGTTTCAGATCTGTGAAAGCCAGTCTGGTATTCAAAATCTTCCCTTTCTTCCCTGGTACAGTATAGAGAGACTTGTTTCTGCAGCTGTTTTACTACATTGAGGATGAGTGAGGACATCAGCTCAAGAGAAAAGATTCACATTGAAAATGAATTGAAAATGAAGCTGTGCAACAGGAAAACCAAAGTGGGAGTCCTCTAACTTCATCCATATATATGTAGCATATGTGAGGTATATATACAGTTTCAATAATCTAGGCTTCCCCCACAAAGAATAGGAAGATACCGGCACCTTTGAGATGAATTGTCCCATCTACCTCAGCGATCTACTTTAAAATGGGATAATATATTTTATAAATGACTTTTTTCCTCTGATTTTGTTTTTGTTATTGTTGTTCTTGTTTTGAGATAAACATGACTATAGAGAGAACCACACTGGAATTTCTTAAAAGCATTCAAATATACAATTTTTAAAGGGCTTTTTTTTTTTCCTTTTTCTTTTCTTTTTACCATATCAAGATTCCTATTTTCCATAATTTTACTGGTCAGGATTTAAAATATTTTCCTCTACAGAGCTACAGAGCTCGTATTCCTCCACACAAATGTTAAAACACATAATAGTTGATGAGTCCAAAATTTCAAAATGAAAAATTTTGCCTAACATACAAATATATATCCTGCAACATTGTTGTCGAAAAGGAAAGAAATCATCATTGCTGCTGTTTCTTAAAAAAATGGAAGAAATATTTTTACTTATAAGCAGCTGAAACTGCTACCACCGAGAAATGGATTTTAGTAGTTATTTGGAAAAACTGGTGCCTACATTCAGATTAGTCACATGTAATCACAAATCATTAATCACAAATAGCTTCTTGACTAACCAAAGCTGTAGCAAAGTACTTACAGAGTTCAAGTTGTGACCCAGCCCTACTGACTCTCCCAAATCTATGTCCTACTTTCTAGAAAGTAACAAAGAGAGATTATTTTATCAATGAAGTGCCTTAGGAGCAATAAAATATATTATCATTATTTTTCCAGTGAAAAAAAAAAGAGAACCAAACACCCTTACTTAATGTCAATTTTAATTTTTAAATCGAAAGATGTGAAAAGTTTTATCTTGCTGTTGTTCTTACTCAGCCAAATTCGGTCTGCAGGAGTTTGGAGTTTATCAGAGAAAAGACAGTATTAAACTTATGTCCAGATCACAACCTGGCTTCCAGCCATACAGGAAAATAGAGAGTCATAAACTGTCCCCTTACTCCCCAGGCATCTCAGGTTTAAGCTCAAGAGAAATAACTTCCAGAAAGTAACTACTTCCCATCTGTGTTTTTGCCAGGGCTGAGACAGATGGAATAAACAATTCCAGTCTCCCTCCCAGTTCTTCCAGAACAAATTATCCAACCTGTGTCTGCTGACTCAGCAAATAAAAAGAATGTTCCAAGCACAAATCTGGTGCTGTATTTCCTCAGTTCACTAAGAGAATGTTAGTCTGCCTCCAAGACTGTGCTTGGGAAAGTGGACTTACCCTAAAGTCAACTTTCAGCCTTCATCACTTTATCACTCTGTCAGGAGATGAGTTTGTGAAGGACATAAAATGTAGGAACAGAGCAGAAAATCTGAAATAGACCAAAAGTTCCTTCACTCTGCTGTTTGGTTTTAGCAATGTCCAAGTGTAGACACCATAGAATCACAGAAACTCAGAATGTTTTGAATTGAAAGGAACCTCTGGTCCAACCCTAAAAACCAATGGAATAGGCATGGGTAGATTTATAATTTCTCCTGGATTATTCTTCAAACTTCAGTAAATTATGATTTATGGACATCCTAAGACAGAGGTACCAGTAAGTCTCACAAGTTGCAAAATCATTCTCTTCCATCAGCTTGTCTACTTCTCACAGCCTTCACACACTGTGGCAAAGGAGTTCCACAGCTTCCAAGCTGCAGGGTGAGGAAACACTTTTTTGTCTTCATTTTGAACTTGTTAACTGCTGTATGATGACCGCCAACTCATAAAGCAGAGAACTCTTCACATCATTCGTGATTTTGTAGGCCCGTATCATATTTACACCTCAACTAGTTTTTTCCCATGTTGAAGATCCCTAGTTTACATACTCAGCTCTTGTAGAGAAAGAATAGCTCATTCTTGATAACCTTCTCTGAATTTCTCTATGGGTCTTTGCCAGAGAGTAATTCAGAATACTAAAATTATTCCTTATTTTGAAGTACTGCCTGCTGGGAGATGTTCTATTTCTCCATTGACTGCATAAAAGGCTTAAGGATGCCAACGTCTCCACTTATTCACCTGAGTTTGTCAGTGTGAAAGCTCTTCCACACCAATTTCATTTTAATCACTTTTTTTTATTGTAACAATTTAAAATAATGTAAATGTCTGATTTTATTTTCTAGAGCACACAAATATTTTTCTTGTCTTGTGCAAGAAATAAGTTCCAATTTGATAAGTCTTTCACAAAGGAATAAAGACACTGTATATAAGGGAAAGTGTTTTCAGGACATTCGTGTGGGGTTTTTCCTTTGCAAAGTTTGTCTAAGGGCTGGATGGCTTGTGAATTTCTTCCAAACAGACATGTGTGGTTGTTGGATTTAGTAATAACACGGTTTTTTCCTAAGACCTACTTCCTTAAAGCATTCTGAGCATTTGGTGTTTGGTAGCTGGAAGTAAGCCTGTTTCTTTGATTATGCCCTAATTAGGCAGAGTTCTTGACACACTACTGAATTGTTCCCAACCTTGATATTATTGATTTTTAATACATAATAATGAGAATGAAATCTGGAAAAGAAATTAGAAGTTAATCTAAGAATACATTAGTTTCCCTTTTGTACTCTATTTCATGCTTTGTGTTCAGTAGGTTGCATTCCCAAAAGTAATCTCAAAAATTGTCCTGACAATTGAAGCACAGAAAAATGTGAAAAAATTGCGTATACATGTAAAATTGCAGGCCTAATTCTGATATTGAGGCCCATCTGAACACTGAACAAATATCATCTTCATCCTTCTTTCCCTCTTCATGCAAAACTCCTGTTATGTTTTCTCTCACTTTGTAATTTGAGCTATGAATTGATCTCCCTGCATGTGTTGTGCTGGTAAGCATTAATTTTGCTCCAAAGAAAGAATTGCCATCATTTTTCATTTAGATAGGAAGAAAGAATATTCCATTTTGTAGCAATCATCTTGGAATGTTGTGTGTCTGTCAGAAATGTTTCCAGAGAGCACAGATAAACGGTGTGATATTTGAAAAACAGGGCACCATATATTTTGGATAGTGTCTAGGAAAGTTTTCAAGATGTCCCAGACTGGCTCTGTCTGTGAGGTCCAAGACAGTCTTTCTGACAGCACAGATCTGTTACTTATCCAACAGGGAGCCACTTGTTTCTCCTTCTTATTTTTGAAGGAGGAATTGAAACAATATGCCAACAAGAACAGTAACTCCTCACAAACTCCAGATTACAGTAGGCCTGATGTAGCAAGGAGCTGCAGCAAATGCTTTGCTTGGAACACATGAAAACATCCATTGCTAGTGTTCAAGTATTTTGCCAAAAGCTCAAGTGCTCTGCTGGATAATCAGAACATATTTATGGGATTAGGAACAATAGAAATACCTCTTTCCCAAATGGGCAGGAGGTTTTCTGAACTAGTGCAAATTTATATGTGATTGCTTGGATTCTCCTTATTCTCGCTGAAACATAGGAGACAAACCTTTTTCTTCTCATCCATTTGCCTTCCATTCCTGACTTTATGATGAGCAAGGCAAAGATATGTCTCTCACAGGAGTTTGGTTCATCCATTCCTGATCTTTCTGGGAACTGTTAGTTCAAATGGCAGATGAAGGTTTATTCGAAATCCCTAGAACCTCATAAACTTTTTTGAAATTTACTATTTTATGTAGTAAGGATGGATAACTCTAAGCATCATGCAGTACAAAGCCATCCTTCTCCTTTTACCCATTCCCTTTTCTGCAGAGAGGAAGAGAAAGAAATATTCCTGGCCAGTAGACTTTTTCATGGGAGCTATTTCATCAATACTTTGAGGCTAATTCTTCCATCATTTAATAGGTTTAATAAGTCTGCGGCCTCTGCTTTTAAATGTCCTATGACAAGGCTGTCTGGCTGAGAAATGAGAATGGGAAAATCTTCACTTACTGTTGAGGGAGGCTGTGTGCTTCAATGGGAACAAGCCTTTCACTTTCTGTTGTCTAAACACTGTTAGGATGAAACTGTTAAAGCTATTTTTTTCTAAAGGTGTGCTTAAAAAAAAAGGTGGTAGTGACCAGAAAATATGCAGTTTATCTGAAACTATATCTCAAATATAATCCAGTTTGAGCATAAATTATGTGGTGTTATGGCAAATAAAGAAAACCAATGAGATATTCAATAAATTTTTTAAAATATTAACACTTAGAAATTTTTGCATTTAATCAGTGAAACATTTATAAAGTAAAACCTTTGTACTGTATGGATTAAGGGCATGGCCCATCTAGTTAGTATCTATCTCACGAGTTTGGTATAATAATCATATTCGTGTTGGATAAACAATTTCCCACAATAGTCATTAACTTTAACCACTATTATTCCTTTCTTGAAATGCAGGAATGGCAGGGAGAGCAGTAGTTCTACAACCACTAGTTCATCTGGTTCCAGTTTCTGTTGTGTAACACCTAAGGGCTATCAAATACTGCCCATTTTGGCTTCACTGAGTGTTTAGCCAACGTCAATGTGATGATAGCCAGCTCTAAAGAAGCCACTTTGCATTATTTAATTCTACTGTAAATATAGTCACTCCTATCTTCTTCAGTGGCTTCCAAATCAGCAGCTGGATGAAGAGCAGCTGGATGAAGAGCAGCTGGATAAAACTGGTCCTAACTAAACTGTAGTGATAACTGTAGGAAAACAGCAGCACTCTAGGTAAGCTTTCCTCTTTTCTAGTGCCCTCTGCTATGAGAAGTCATTGTTCCCAGACTTCTAATCTGATCTTCAGTGTCCATACTTTTCTTGTTCGTTTTAGTCTGTCTTTGCCTCTACAAGTTCAGATAGCCATACTGAAAAACAAGCAGATCAAGACAATCTACATATCATCCCAGGATTGTTTCAGTTATATAGAACAAGAACCTAAGTGCTCAGGGTATTCAGAATAGGCTACCTCAGTATCATTGACTCCAGGGAATTGATTCATGTCCCAGACTGTGCACACACAGGCACACATACACATGCTCACGAAATTATTGCGAACATTTCTGTAATGCCAATGAAGTCTCCGTGGGCTTTTCATAAGATTTGAAACCTCTTATTCTAAGAGCCACAAGTTTTCGAAAACTGAAATTCCTTTCTGATTCAAATTAGGAGCTAGTTTCTTCAACCTTATTGCTCAACAATAAATTGTTCACAAGAAACAGTAGATACCCAAACTACATACCAATCAAACTGTTTCTCTTGGAACAACCCGGGAAATAAAAAGCAAAAGCTTGTGAAATATATTGCTGCTAGAGTGCTGGAGGCAGTTTACAAAAGTAAAAAGGCATTATTTATATTTTTGAATGTGATTGCATTTGGTGATATCTTCAGTGCCCTGCATCTTAAAAAGGCTACTGTTATTTCATTTTAAAAACAATTAAAATACTTCTAATATCTGCCTAATTTTATGATACTTTGCATAACTGGTTTTGTATGAGTTTCATTAACTTAACACCCATTTGTGTAAATACAAAGTCTCAGGAATTCTGAAGAACAGTTTTGAGAGGAGTACAAATCTCTACAGTGAATCATTACTTTCTTATTGATGATCTAGGAAAAAAACACATATAGAAAAAAAACTTTTTTAAAACACTGTTATTCGGTGTAATACCAAGAACCTCTAGTGGGAGGTGTACTTGCCCATGGCAGGGGCGTTGGAACAAGATGATCTCTAAGGTCCCTTCCAACGTGAACCATTCTATGATTCTATGAATCTAAGTTAGGTGAACACTCCTTCCTACTCAATAACTTTTATGATTGGAAAATATTTTTGTTAAAGAAGAATGCCTTCTTAAAACAAAAATGCACATCTGTCACTAATATATAGGCATGATTTATATGGACACGTTTTATTTTGAGAAAAAAAAAACATCAGTTCTATATTATATGTCAATGCCATTGTGGAATTTTAATTAGCATCAGTCAGTTTGGGAGATAACTTCACCTTTACAGTATCAGCCAAGAACAACTTGAATAATCATTGTGCTTCAGAGTACCACTCATCCTTCCTGTAGTTTTCCAGATAGGGGGACACTTCTCAAGTGACTCCCGCAAAGGACATCCCTGGAGCCACTGACTATAAACAAAAGATTGATTGAGACTTCCACCCTCTTTTTTACCTCAAGGTAGAGAGCTATTTGGAAACCACAGAGAGCAATCTATAACAACAAGGAAATTCAGTCACAAAAGATTTTCTCTGGCCCTTCTATTAACCACTGCTGGATGGTTTTGTATCTTTTCCTCTAAATAAAGTTTCAGGCATATAAAGGTCTTGCTGTGAAGTAGGTAGTCTGTCGTGATGCAAAAGGATTCATCATGCAGTGTTTACTCTTTGATAGTGAATTTTTGGGGGATATTTTCAAACAGAATAAAGTTGTTTCTTTCTTTAATCAAAATTTTCTTTGTTTCTTAAACAAAGACAATATTTTGGCAGCATCCAAAGGAGAATGATATGACTTCAAAATTGACTTGCTTTGAGCTCGAGGTTAGACCAGACAACATGCCAACATCCCTTCCAAACTGAAGCCAATCTGAGGTGATTTTCTCTGTCATTCCATGAGTCTACACACTCATATAAAAAGAGAGATTAGGGATATTCTGTAATGGGATAATGGATAAATTCACTAGTAAGATGATTTTTTGTACTACTGAGTGGGATGCGCTCTTCGGTCTCTGAGGCCAAATTGCACAGCAGAGTTTTCATCCAGAAGTTAAATGCTTGTTTCTCAAAATAAAAAAGGTAGCTGCCTTCAAAACATCCACTGGGAATGGTCCCAGGCACACACTGTTACCTAGATTTTACCTGAGCATGTCTGGGAGAATGCTAATTGCACCTGAATAAGAGTGTACTGGAGTCAGGGTCATTGCTTAAGATCCTATCCTCTTTTGTTTGCTAATACAAAACTTGGTAAAGAGCCACTGGAACAGGGGAAGGAAAATGCAGCAGAGATGTATGTTGGTATCAGGGGCTTGGCTAGGAAGACAAAAGAAATCTCTTGTGTTGATGTACAATGTACCTAGTTTAAAACTCTGGCTTTCTAGCTGATACTTAAAAAGGAAGAGGAGGTAATTAATTGTTTTTTAAGACTGGAAGATGTTAAAACATCATTCAGATTATGTGAAATATGATTTTTCCCCATTTAACTAAATAAAGATCATGCTTGCTATAAAAATTTCGTTTATAGCTTAGAATAGTGTGTGTAGAGGCTTGGGAGGAGGCTGAGGAACAGAATGTGAATAAGCAACTTTTTTTACTTTAAAATTTATTGAGAATATTACATCTCCTTTGTGGCTTAATATGCATATGTAATTTATGGATTGGTACAACAGGTTGTAGCAAATAAGACATATAAAGTCAAGAACTAACGAAGGTTTGCATAAGTGGACTATACCACATCTGCAGGAACAGTTATAAATTTATATATAATTTATGCAAATACAGAAAATTTGACCAAGTACCAAAATGTGTATTTACTTGATAGTAAGTGGCCATGAAAAGTGTATTTAGCAAATAATATGTGTATAAGAGAGAATTTACTGCAGAAAATATGTAATATATACTTACCAGAGAATAAGAAGTTTTCTTTTAAAATCACTTAAATATCATTTAATCTGTAGAAACAGTTGTAAAAATTATTCCAGTCTCAGGGGCAATATAAGCATGTTTGCTTTATAATGTCTTCTTTCCCTCAGGTTAAACTCTAAGGAAACTTGTGTTTAAGTAACATTAAGCTTTTGATGCAAGCCAAGAAATTTGAAACTCAGGCTGATACTGTCTTCAGGGCATGCTGCAATATCTATTTTCCCTTCTCTTCACAAAGCCATGTGCAAGGGATGAGGTGTCAGTGTAATGCTGAATATTCTGGCTTTTGTCAGCTCATGTCACAATATAAACAGTGCTTAAGCGCAGGGAGAGGGGAGTGTATTTATTAACAATATAGGGTTACATTAGACAATTTTCCTTTTTTTCCCACTTATTGCTGAACAGGCTGTTTTATGACTTTTGGAATTCAAATTGCACCTAACTTGACCTGTGCTTGGGTGTGTTTGGCTTGAAGTGCAAATGTTCTGTCCAGTCGTATATCCCTAAAGTTTCCAAAAGAAATACATAAAAACATCCTGTAAGCCTCCCAGGAAACAGTCCATCCTGAAATGTAAAAGAAAAGAACAAGGTACATCTTTTTGTGCAATATCCATGCACACCCCATTTATAAACCAGAGCTTTGTGTTTGAATTCTAGGCACAGGTATTACACAGCTGTCCTGACCTTTTAATATTGCCCTTATTTCTTCTTTTTTCATATGAGGAGAATGTGTATTACACCCAGTACTTTCACAATATCCACGATTAAAGATTTATATACGTATAGAGAACAGAAATAGTAGAATTGCAAGGGCTGCTTCAAAAGTAATGCCTCCTATTTTATTATGTTGGCCCACAACTTCAGAGGCAGATGTTGGTGGAATAGCAGTAGAAGTTGGACCTTTCTGCCATATTCTGTTCCATGTTGATGCTGTGTGACAGATGGCAGCAGAGGGGCAGCCCGGCACAATGGAGTCTGACATGGAAGTGTGGATGAAGCAAAGGTGTGGAATTGAATTCCTCCATGCAGTAAAAATGGCACCCACTGACATTTGTCGATGCTTTCTGAATGTTGATTGAAACCACACAGTGGATGTGAGCACAGTGAGGCAGTGGGTGGTGTGTTTCAGCAGTGGCAACAGCAGGTCACCTCGGCTGGTGCCAATAGTTACAAGCACAGCATGCAGGCTCTTGTTCATTGCTGGTGAAAATGCATAGCTAATGTGGTGACTATATTGAAAAATAGTGTTTTGTAGCTGAAAATTTGCTCTATGAAATAGTGTTATTGTTCTCTTTGTATTTGTTGTAGTTTCCATGGAAAGAAATGGGAGGCATTACTTTCGGAGCAACCAGTGTATTTTTAGTAACTATAATGTAATAGTAGTATTTTGCACACTGAATAAACCCTTTCTACACCCTACTGCTTTCCTACTGGCTAAGGTCTGCACCCATTGCCATCTTAAAGTTTCCACACTGGTCCTCCCCTTTCTGAGCTTCTTTCTCTTCCTGCCCATATTCTCTAATACTCCAATTCTACCCGTAAATCTGGATATTGCAGCCTGTATGGCTGTGAAATGGAGATAGTAGGGAAAGGTCAGGTGTAGCTCTGCATATTTTTAGTGGATAGAAGTTGTACCGAGGAAGATGAACCATAGTGATAGGGAAGGATGATATCTGAAGAGCAGTCAACAAGGAAAGGAAACTGATAAAGCAGAGTGGAAAGAGAAATAACTTCAAGCGGAAGGGGAAGGAACTCAGTGACCATAGAGGAAGACTTCATGTGGCAAGCTAGAGCTTAAATGTTGAGAGATGAGAAATACTTTCTTTAAACTTAAAAGAAGGGAAAATAACCTAAGGAAATCCCCAAAGCCCCAAAACTCTGCGTTTACAGTTAGGTTGCTCAAGTGCACTTCCCATAAGCACAACCATTTCAAATGAAGGAAACCACTAGTGGAGTCAGAATTAACCAACCTCAGTTCAAACATCTTACCACCTAAACATTAGTGTACTCATAGCTATTTTCAGCACCCTCAGCTTGATAATAAAAACCTTTTAATTTTAGCATACAACCTTGTGCAAGCCTCATATCCAGTTCTTCAAAAAAATGTGCAGTCTTTGTTCTGACCTCATGTTTATCTTTCTGGTGGCTAAGTTATTAGCTGTCTTCACTTGGCGAGGGCAAACTTCAAAGTGGATGTCTCTAAATAGCATTTTGCGAAATTTGAGGAACTACATAGGTATTTTATGTTAAAGATGAAAGGACGTTTTTAAGTAGAACAGATGAGACTGTGAATGTATATGTACATTACAAAGTTTACTTAACAGCCTGCTTCTATTTTTTTCAGTATTCCAGTATATTAAGCTTCCTTAAGCTAACCCTGGATATTTCCTTACCCCTTCCTTAAGATCATCCTGGCTATTTCAGAAATTATTTATATTGATGCCTGTACTTTTGGTGCTATATAATATTGTTTGTATTCCAAGATATGTATTACCCTTACTTATGCTATTTCTGTGATTTTGCATTTCAAAAATATTCTTTTTTCTTCCTCGTTTTTCTTTACAACATCTTTATGTGTGACTATTTTCCCAATTTTTGTATAATTTTTCAAAAGATTCAGCTTTTCAGGTACTTGCAGACTCAGAATTTCTCTTCCTTTCTTATGTTACCTGACCTGGTGTTGAAAGTGGAATTTCTTTTTTTTGTTCATTTTTTTGTTGTCTTTTTGTTGCCTAAATAACACACTTGAACAGTACACACTGATGAAGACATTACAACGAATGCTGTAAGATGAAGATGGCACTGCTGAACTGAAAGTTCAGACAAGTCTGGATAGTACAATACATACACACAGAAAAATGTGTCTGTGTATATGCCTATGCATACGGAAATTAATAAGCAGTCAGTTTAAATACTGTTTTCACAAGAAGAGACAACGACACTGGGACAGAGGAATGTTACATGTGGTATTTACATATGGAGATAATTGATATCTGGTTCCGAAGTGGTCAACACATTCTCTGAGTTCAGCTAGCAGTAGCTTACACAGCAGTCTCTTCAGAAATTCATATGACTAAGTAGTCTGGCTCTTTTTCACTGTACTATGTCTTTTTCTGAGGGCAAAAAATGCAGTCAAAAACTGGACAATCAGGATCCCTCTCTTTCTACTTAAAATTTTCAAGTCACTTCCCTAAATAAAAGAGTTGGTTCCTGAGTACATCTTAGAAAGTTGGTTTTGCAAGTTATTTAGTGTAGCTTTCAGTGTAAAAAGAAAACTTTCTGTATTTAACTTAGCACTTGTGTTCACAGCCATAATTAAGGGATTTAAATTAATTAAGAAATTGACGGGAGTGCAATGGTAGAAGACAAAAAATGTTTTTCAAGCACACTAAGAGGAAGCACAAAACAGCACCTACCTTCCCAGATTAGAGGTGATCTAAGCAATCATTGTATATACTCCTCTTCTAAATCACACTCTGATCCTCTGTCACTTGATTTTACTTCTGTGAATGATTTTATGGGTCTCCGTGGAACTAGTCACAAGTGTTAAACAGATGCATAAGTGTTTACAGAAATAAGTCTAAAAGAACTATGTACTTAATCCTGCTGTAAGATTTTAGGGAGGAGCTGGAACAAATTCTACCCAAGCATTTCCTAAACTCCAGAGGAGAAAAAGGTGTCTGCTGATAATGAAAGTGTGATGCAAGACATTTTCTTTCCAGAAGCTGCTAACCTGTGACCCTAGCATATAACCTCAGGAGTCGCTGTCAAATAGGAAAAAAACTTGGTTTGGTTGTAAGAAGATATTGAGGGAAAGGAAGTAACATTGAGTTCCCACAGGCAAGGAAAGATCCAAGAAGTTATTAATTATCAAAAATGACCACAAAGACACTACTTTTATTGTGAGAGACTGAACAGATAAAATGTAGAAATCTCTAGTTAGATATATGACAAAGGAGAATCAATTGAGTCTGGTGAGTCTGGCGAGTCTGGCCTACCAAGCAATTTCACATCAGTCAGGCAAATTTATGTAGAAGTGCCAACAGGCAGCTCCTAGACTCTCAAGACCACACTGAAGACAAGGATAAAAAAAATGCCCTTGACCCCCCCTGCTAATGAAAGAGGTTCAACAGGTTGGTAATAAGGTGTGATGAAAGAACTGTTTTGAAAATACGTTCTGATACTGGGGAAAGAGGTTACACACAGCTTCTAAAGTTACAGGATTAGACCTTATTTGTTATCTTAAGTTATGACTATATCACCCTTTCATAAATAAAGCTTTCCTTGTTTTCATGTAGTGCATGCAAGTTGGTATTAAAGAGGGTACATCTGATTTTCTGTCTTGATAAGTTTCTTGGTTGGATTAGCTATTTGCAAGGGCTCTGAAGTATCTCAAACTTGCCCTTTGACTGGCCTTTTTCTAACTGTTAGCAAGGGTTACTGTAAGCCAAAAAGAGCAGCATGATTGTTTCTATCACTCATCTCTACTATTGGATCCCTAACGTAATGCTATGTATTCTGTATATAATTTTTTTTCTCTTGCTGATTATGTATTTCTCCTCTTTCCTTTTGAGATTAACAATGACATCCTGTTAACTTTCAAGGTATTTTTGTGATTACAATGTCTGAAAAGAAATTTGATCTACTCAACCGACTACATGCAGATATCTGCTCATTCAAACACATGAAAACCGCCTGAACCAATTTCAAAAACCTCTCAACCCACAGCTGTGTAAGTGGAAAGACAACACAAAAGCAAGAAACTTGTGAAAATACTTTACAGTTGATTACCCTTTACATTAGCATATTTACAGACACAAAAGAAACTTAGCCTAACAGGATTCTGTTCTGTTTAAGACTCTCATTTTCATCTCACAGTCTCTGAATCACAGTGCAGCTGATGTGGGAACGCCCATCTGGAGACTGTTTAGTTCAGTCCCCCTCCACAGGCAAGATCACTTAGAGCAGGTTGCTCAGAACTCTGTCTGGTCAGATTTTGAATATCTCAAAGGATAGAAACCTCCATAAAAGTTTTCTCCAAGGGCAATCTCTTTCAGTGTGTGAGCATCAGCATCAACCAGTACAGGCTGGGGGATGACCTGCTGGAGAGGAGCTCTGAGGAGAAGGACCTGGGAGTCCTGGTTGACAACAGGCTGGCCATGAGCCAGCAGTGTGCCCTTGTGGCCAAGAAGGCCAATGGGATCCTGGGGTGCATTAAAAAGAGCATTGCCAGCAGGTTGAGAGAGGTGATCCTCCCCCTCTACTCTGCCCTGGTCAGGCCTCAACTGGAGTACTGTATCCAGTTCTGGGCTCCCCAGTATAAAAAAGTCAGGGACCTCCTGGAGAGACTCCAGTGGAGGGCCACAAAGTTGATAAAGGGCTTGGAGCATCTCCCTTATGAGGAGAGGCTCAGTAATCTGGGTCTATTCAGCCTTGAGAAAAGAAGGCTGAGAGGGGATCTTATTAGTGTCTACAAATATCTAACATGCGGGAGGAAAACGGACACAGGGAATCTCTTTTCAGTGGTGTTTGGGGACAGGACGAGAGGAAATGGACTAAAACTGGGGCATAGGAAGTTCCGCACCAATATGAAGAAGAATTTCTTCACGGTGCGGCTGACAGAGCACTGGAACAGGCTGCCCAGGGAGGTTGTGGAGTCTCCTTCCCTGGAGATATTCAAGACCCATATGGATGCCTACCTGTGTGACCTTCACAAAGGAACCTGCTTTGGCAGGGCGGTTGGACTCGATGATTTCTCGAGGTCCCTTCCAACCCCTACAATTCTATGATTCTGTGATCCTTAAAGTAAAAAATGTTTAAGTAGAATTTCCTGTATTTTGATTTTTGCCTATTACCTGTTGTCCCATCACCGGGTGCCACTGAGAAGAGTCTGGATCATTCTTTTGTACTCTTCACTATAATTGGATCAAGTATTTATGCATAAGATCCCCAATGAGCTTTCTCTTTTCCAGACTGAACAGTCCCAGTTCTCCCAATTTTTTCCTCATAGAATCATAGAAGGACTGGGTTTGGAAGGGACCTTAAAGACTTTAAAGAAGAGAACTTTTTGTTTTAAAAAGCTCAGAATCTTCCTATATTTACCTGTTCTGCCTGTAGCAGTAGCAAACTAGTATCTTTCCCTATTGGTCCAGGACAATCAAAATAGCCTAATCATACCAATAAGTGAGACAGAGAAGAAAGAGAGGTAAAGCAGCAAAGACTAAAGTTTAGCACGTTTTGGAAAACTGTGTTTGTGTATACAGTGACTTGAAGAGCCTAGTAATTAAATGCATCTTAAATAAACAGAAGGTACTTCACGGGGTGGTGTAGAGAAGAGTTCAGTTGCCAGTTGTCTATCATCAGCCTCTTCAGGCTCCAGCATAAAACTGAAGGGAAGAGGACACTTTTTTTTTTTTTTACTGTGCTGCATACAACCCTGTCAGACCAGGATGCCTCTTTTCTTGGAAATTCAAATCTAGATTAACTTTCAGTCTGCTTTTCTCTACGTTCTCACAGACAAGCAAGTAATTAATGACTACTAAAGGGCTGCAGTATCAGTCCTAAATTAAACAACATCTTTCCTTTCTATGTTTAGATAAGATAGGTTATGAAAAGTTAAGTACAGATGGCATGTGACAAATGCTGACATCCAATTTCTCATTGCTTTACTGATGACATAAGTCTTCTAAAGTAATTTCTACGTAGTTTCCACTTTTTCTTACTACAAAAAAAAAGCTTTAATACAACCTTTTGCACAGTCGAAAAGGAGGTAACTTTTTTTAAAGAGCTAAAATAATGGGTATTCCCTTAGAAACTCCTCTTTGTAAAATGAAGAACAGAGTTAACTTTCAAGAATTTCTGAATTTCAGATCTTCATCTGGCTCAGTTACTCACTGGAAACAAATTAACTTATTAATGAGCCTTTTGTGGAGGTTGGCAAATCAGCCATGTGTGAATTCCGTCCTGTCAAATGCTTGCGAAAGGTTGACTTAGAGCATTTGCAGATCACAATTCATGACCTGAAAACAGTTCCAGAAGCCACATGGCATATATCCCAACCACTACTTTGGCCAACCAGAGCACCTAATATACATCAGTGAGTGATTGCAAACCATTCCTACTAAGGTTTGTAAACTTTTTGGAATTTGTCAACAGACAAAAATAAATAAGTAAGTAAGAAAGTAAACAAACATCGACTAAAATAAAACTACGCAACACTGCATTTTTGCAGCAGAACTAACAATACAGACAGTAGAAGGCTGTCCTCTTTTCCTAGCATTTATTGTCCCAAATTACAATGAATACAGACATGCCTGCAGTGTATACCATTGAAAATGGCACCTTCTCATGACAATTCTCTGTAAAGATGTGTTACATCACATCTTTTACCATACAATTAGTACAAAAAACAGACATCTTAAATAAATGTTGTATCTGAAAGCTCTGTTTTACTCTCTGGTAGAGGCACTCTTGTTAGAAAAGCATTGGATTTTTTTTAAGGTTTTCAATAGATTGAGCTCATTTTTCCTTATTATTCATGCCAACAAAATTCTAGTACGGTGACACTTTAGTCTAATACCAGCACTAAGCATGTTCTTGGCTCTGGATGCACTGAACAATGGGACACTTAGGCTAAATTATACCAGTAGTCAATATAACTTGTAAAAACTGACAGTGTGTAAATGTAGGGTCTTATTTCTAGTTGCTCTAATTTTACAAAATTTTCCATTGTCATGTGCAGATAAAGGTCTAAAACTGCCAGTGCAAATTGATGAAAAAAACCAAAGTTGTACAACAGTGAGTATTTATGAGACTGGATCCAAGTTATTACACTGGCAAGGAGGCTTTCACTTACTGTTTGTCTTGCAAATGTAAAATTTATTAAAGCTACTGTAGCTTCAAACCTTTCAGACAAACCTTTCTTCTCTGTGAATTTGATGTGACTGAAAGACAACATACTCTGCAAAGCTTAAACAGTTACAGCTTTTCTGACTTATTTATTGATTGAGCAGTGACACATCAGTTAAATCCTCTTCCTCCTTCATTTCTCTACACCTCCCCCACCCCCCCCAGTTTATTGAATATGCAATGAAAAGCTAATTGGCAGAGAGCCATTCTGGCAAGCAGCATGATGTGTTCAGCAGTTTGTTTGATTTATACCACTAGAAGTTGCCAAACTTTTTGTCATTTGGTTTAATGTAGTGTTGTGTCTTTAACAATTTTTTCTTCCATAAAGGATTTTTATTTTGCTCAGTAGGATTATAATTTGAAGGTATAATTAGCATCTTGTTAATTGTCGATAATTACACATCATTCAAAGAGCTCTTGCAAAGGGCATGTGATTCATTTAACAGAACTTCCTCGAGTTGGTGTTCAGAGGTCCCTAATGAACAAAGAATGGAGCAGGAGTGGATGTAATAATATAAATTGAAAATATGAATGCATATAAGCAATCTAAATTTAAATTCAAGACAGTGGAATGAATGAGCCTCTCTGCTACCAACTGAGATGCGGCGTTAATTTCCAACCTCTATGCACCAAAAACTGCAGGGACAAAAATAATGATAATCTGAAGTTCATCTTTGAATTTAAATTTTCCACATTTTTTTTTCTGCAAATTCAATGTAACATATAGAATTTTACAGCTAATGTAATGATGAAAATTAATAATTACTTACATTATAGCATTTTACCACTGCAGTGTCATTCTGTGCTGTGTAACTGGCAGAATGTGATTGTTTCAGCTCGTACTATAGTGACTGCAAGGGTCTCGTTTAGGAAAATAAGCTCCTTTGAGAGAAATCAAGAGGATTTCTGTAGTAAAATTTGGCTGGCTTGCATACTTACAACCTGTTTCATATCAAAACAGCATAACAGTACAGATCCCTATGAAAGAATAACCAGGGTTTCTCATTCCTTGGCAGGTAAAACTCTCAGTGGATCAATGAGCTAGAGGAAATTTTATCTTCTCCTTCAGGCCCATCAGTCTGAAGCCTGTACTGCTGGAATCAAACCCCGGTTTTAGGGTAAAAGGATTTTGCCATTTACACTACCTCAAATCTACCCCACTGGAGAAAACAAACGTTCTGTAGCCGTAATTTGAACTTCTTGTTTTTGCTGCAGCTCACCAAGAGTGAAACATCATACAGCTTTTGCTCTCCCCTCCACCCATACTGCAGCGTTGATGTTGTTATCAGGTGTCTAATATGTCCTTGTTTTCCTTGTTGCCACTGTGATTTCCTTGAAGCCAAGAGGGAGAGCACCACTGGAGAAGAGAGGGAGGTAACTCCATGTGGGGAATCAGGAAGTGTCTATGTAGCTCTTAGATAACATTGCTGCCTGCTTTCAGTTTACCCCCTGCCCAATATGAAAGTCTGCGGTATCCGATCACAGAGAGCTTCATATGCTGGAGGACAAGAAGGGGTCACTTGGTCAGCTGAAGATCAAAGCAGAGTAAGGCAGTCTTTGTGTCTCTTTTTCCCATGCTGAGCTGTGCACTTCTCAAACACAGGCTGCAACCTGGGCTGTTCTATCAAAAAGTTGCCATAACCTCCGCTTGAACTTTTTGGTTCTGCCCCACCTCACAGAGGGGACTCATTCCTCTCTGTCCCCAGGAGAGCTCAGCTGATTCCAGTTGCATTAGCTAGAACCAGCTTGTTCACTAGAAAACTGCTTGCTTCCAATATTTCCATTTGAATGCAGTTCATTTTCTCCACCCATACGGATGACTTCAGACATTTTCTTGTTAGGCCTCCTCTTTGTTGTTAAATGACTGCAGCAGAGTATTCCTTTAACCATCTGTCTTTTTGGGAAGCGTTTTGAATGTTGTCAGGTGTTCATGCTAGCAAGAGTTTCTCTGTGTATTCCTCAGAGCCTTTCCAAACAGTTTCTTACACTTGACATGAAACTGCAGCAACTGGTTGCCAGAGCACTCCATCACCCTTGTTAATAATCAGATTTTACTGCCTTAGTAAAGAATGGACAAGAATGAGGATTTAAAAGAGATTAGCCTTTAAATGAATTAGAAGGGACTACTAATATCTTTGGTTTATGTGAAACATTCACAAGTTTTTTGCCTTGAGAGTATTAGCATTCACTTCTAATGACATTATTAAACAAATGTATATAAAATCTTACACCAACTTCCTCTCATTTTTTCTTAATCCTTCAGATTCTATTACATAAAATGATTGTCAAAATTGATGTATGTTACAATATAACATGGTTCCAAGAGTAACAGAGTTCTTTATATTTTCCATAGGATTTTATTTGGTTTATTCTTTTTAGGTATTCAGAGAAAAATTGCACAACAAAAAAAGAAAAATCTACAAATCACTGCAAAAAAAAAAATCAGGAAATAGAATCACAGAGTGGTTGAGATTGGATGGGACTTCTGGAGGCCATCTGATCTAACCTCTGCTCAAGCAGGAACACTCAGAGCAGGGTGCCCAGGCCCATATTCAGGTGGCTTCTATTCTTCAAGGAGGAGACTCCACAGCCTTTCTGGGCAGCCTGTGTCAGTGCTCCATCACCTGAACAGTACAGAAGTGCTCCTGGTGTTCAGAAAGAACCTCTCATGTTCCAGTGTGAGCCCACCGCCCCTTGTCCTGTCGCTGGGCACCACTGAAAAGAGCCTGGCTCTGTCGTCTTTGCAGCTTCCCTTCAGGTATTTGTACACATTGATGAAATCCCCCTGGAGCCTCTAGTTCTGCAGATGGAACAGGTCTAGCTCTCTCAGCCTTCCCTCATAGTAGAGGTGTTCCAGTCCATTGATCATTTTGGTAGATCCTGCTGGACTCCTTCCAGTATGTCCATTTCTCTCTTGTATTGGGGGACCCAGATCAGTACCCAGTACTCCAGGTGTAGCCTCACCAACGTTGAGGAGGGGGAAAGGATCAGGTCTCTCAACCTGCTGGAAATACTTTGCCTATTGCAGCCCAGATACCATTATACTTCTTAGTAGCAAAGGCATGTCACTGACTCATGTTCAGCTTGGTTCTAACAGGACTCCTAGGACCTTTCTTGCAGAGCTGCTTTCCAGCAGGGTGGCCCCCAGCATGCACAATACTATTAATGTTGGGCCACCCAACTACTAATGTATTAATGATCTGTTTGAGTGGGATACCACAAGATATAATTGCACTCTGGGCAAACATGCTCTCTCCAAGCTTCTTTCTTTAAAATTAAACTGTTTTCAGTGCGCCAAAAGTCAGGTAATGAAATGGGCTCATCATTTCCTTGAGAGCTGACTTCAAGTAGCACCAAACTTATTTGCATTCTTTCTTACTTTCTTGTTAAATGGGAGATGCTTGCTTGAATCCTGCTAGGCAGTGCCTGAGGCAGAGGGCCCTAACCACTAGACTGCCAAACCTGTAATTTCTCATTAGGATTACACTGCTGATGTAGATAGGGCCTAGCAAACTGCTGAAGATATTGCCGTGGGAAGAGTCTTAGTTTCTCTTGGACAGGAGCAAATATCACTGCTGTTTGCCACCTCCCACAGACTTGTATGGGCAGCATTGCCTGTTCCTGTTGCAGGTTTGGCAGGGATCCAACAATGTGGGGGTAGGTAGCTGGAAAGTATTGGTTTTGGGGGCAAATTTGGCCAACTGGAGTGTTCAGGAGCTGGATTCATTTGGTCATGTAAGTTGATGATCTGTTCTGAAAAAGAAGGCTCTTTCCTGACTGTATATGATTGCAGAGAGCCTAATTCCCACTCTCTCTCATTGGCTGCCGCAGTGGACTGCATATGGAGTACATAACCCTGTTCCTTTAGACAGAGAATTGAAGCTTAGAAAGTGGAACAAATTAAGGCAGAACCACCATCACTCTCCTAACACACACATGCAGGCTGCCAGAGGGAATTTCCTTTACATTAGCTGCCAACACCTATTCCAGTTGCTTCAGATTTTTGGTGTCATTTATTTATTTATTTGGTTGGTTGGTTGGTTGTTTTTTGTGTGTTTGGCTTTGTTTATTTTTGAGATATTTCCTGCTGTATTAACAAGATTTGGGGCTTGCAACACATGAGAGAACAATTTAAATGACAGAGTGTAAGGTTTGCTTCAGGCTTTTAACACTTCTTCAAATCCTACCTTCAGGAATATCATCTCAAGGTAGCAGTTAGTTTCTACATGATTTTCCAGAGCTCTATCAGCCATTATCACAATTATGAGTTGCCGTATGGTTTGTATTATCACTAAAACTAAAGAGAAGATGTAAGGTGGATTGTATGATACAGCTCAATATTGCTGAAAGATGAAATGGTATGTATGGGTACACAGGGAGAGTTTTAGCTAAATTTGTTTTTTCTTTCATAGTACCCTGTAGGCCAATCAATGAAATTGCATCTTTTACCATTCCAGTCCAGTGCCAACTAGTTCTTTTCTCCTTTCTGTTATCTTCACCTCATTTCCTAATGATTCCTCTAGTGTTCTGTTCAAATTAAAGACTAATAGTATATTATTTTCTTAAATCTTTGTACAAAGTATATTTATAACATAAACCAATGCATTGAAGCCACTGAATGATATGGGATCAATATATACACCAAGAGAGCAATTTTTAAGCTCTTCACATTCAAAACAAAAAAGAATCATAGAATCATAGAATCATAGAATCATAGAATGGTTCAGGTTGGAAGGGACCTTAGAGATCATCTTGTTCCAACCCCCCTGCCATGGGCAAGGACACCTCCCACTAGACCAGGTTGCCCAAAGCCCCATCCAGCCTGGCTTTGAATACTTCCAGGGAGGGGGCATCCACGACTTCTCTGGGCAACCTGTTCCAGTGTCTCCCCACCCTCACAGTGAAGAATTTCTTCCTTATATCGAGTTTAAATCTACCCTCTTTCAGTTTATAACCATTACCCCTTGTCTTGTCATTATCTATCCTTGTAAAAAGCCCCTCCCCAGCTTTCCTGTAGATGCAAATGCAAATAAGGCTGCTGATAGTCTTGCCTTTTACCTGTCTTACATATCTTCCTTTTATTTTCTATTTAATCTTTTCAGAATAGCTTCTAATGGTGAGCTTTTGCATTGTTTTCTTTTCTTTTTTTCCTTTTTTTTCTTCTTCCTTTTTTTTNTTTTTTCTTTTTTTTTTTTTTTCTTTTTTTTTTTTTTTTTTTTTTTTGCATTCTAAATTCAATGAAGCACATCCTGTTAAGAACAGGATGATCAGCAGATGATATTTACCTATATCAATGAGGATTTCTAGCTTTTCCTATTCTCCATACGGGACTTAATTTAGACTATATTTTATGTGTCAAAAATATGAAAGAGAAAAATAAAACTATAAAATATTCAGTAGAAAAACAGAAGAAGAGCTAATTAGCCATAGGCTGTGGGTGGAGCAGAAGAATAAAATCAAACAATTTTTTTTAAATGTAGTAAGAAAGAAAACATCTAGGAAGAAAACAACCACCACAGAAATGTAATAAAAAAACAATAGCAAAGATTAATACCTACAAAACAGACACTATGTAGTCTCTATCTGGGAAAAAAAAAAGAAAAAATCTTTACGATTGGCTCTTTTTCACCTGCGGACATTTGGAAACAGAACGTAGATAGGAAGTTTATTTGGAGCTCTCATAAACCTTCTGCTCAGGTCATATATTTTCTTCAGCAATGTCTTGCTCTCACCATGTTGTTGCCGGTTCATTGAACTATGTCGCATAATCCTTCATATGTAGCATTTTCCTGAAAACGCCTCCTTAAAAAAAAAAATTCTCATGATGGCAAAGCTTGAAAACCACTTTCAAGTTGAAATGCCTCAAAAGCAAATGTATCAGTGTTTCCAAATTGAATCTCACAACTTTTACTACAATCTTGTTGGCTTTTTCAAAGCTCTTTTTGTAATTTTAGAATATATTGCCTTGGCCATACAGACTGTGCAAAACATGTAGAATATGTATGGTCATCAGACAATATATAAAATGTTCTGTGACCTCAAGTTCTCTGCAGACAGACTCAGCTATATAACAACAACTTTCTGAACGGAAGATCTACTTCAAGCACACCTCAGTCCTACAGAGAACCTTGTACAACCCAGAGCTGCAGAAGTTACATACTGTACTGCACATAGTGCATACTCAGCATTTGGAATGTCTTCATCTCCTACATACATTTCCATTATGATAAAATGGGAAAGAGTATATAACAATACAGTATGGTTTACTCACCTTTGTTGTCTGAGATTAAGAGAAGATAGAAATATTGTTCCTTGATAAATAATACAGGAAATTTTCTTTTATTCTGCCAAGTTCCTTGCTCTATAGAAGTTTCTCTCATAATTTCATCTGTAACTTTTTCCCTTTACCAGGATTGTTAAATCATCTTTTTTTTCTGTGATACTTTATAAACAAGTATCCAGTCCACTGGAACAGTGGAACAATTTATCTACACGTTTCCATATGTCTCTAAAGCAAAAATGAAAATAACTGTGGTTAACACTGTCAGATCAGCTACTGAAAATATGTACTCAGAAAATGAAAGGATTCTATTTTACAAGGCAGGTATATGAAAGTCATTCCCTTATACATATCAGATGAGTTTTCAATGCAGGGTAATACATAATAAGTTTTCTGCTGTCCCTGGCGGAGACAAGCTGCCAGGAAGAGCTCAAGACACCAGGCTGTAACAAGGATGTCTCAGGCTGTTATAGAGGCAAAATTCTCCATGCTACTGAGAATATTATTTCCACTGGGCAGGATTAAGTCTTAACCTATTAAAAATACTGTCCTCGTTAATTAAAGCAGATCTCAGATGACTAAAAAGAAAGCAAAACTTCAGCCTCACTTCCTGTTCCTCAGGAAGCCCCTGTGCAAACTGGAGGTACATTTCTGCTTCATTCTCTGGGTGAAGAAACCCCTGCCTGAGGACAATGCTTCCTAAACTTCAATCCAATTTCAAATGATGATAAATGCTTAATTTCTGAAAACAACTTCATCTCTACTGACATTTTTGTCTTCTTTATTTCCAAAAGCTACTGAAGGATAAATATACAAGGCAGTGCTTTTTAGGAAATTGCCAAAACAAAAGCACAGTACAAACTTCTGAAGAAAAGTTGGTCAGACTGAAAGTCTTTTTGTCTATACTAGTATCCAGGGGAGATTAAATTCAACTGTTTTTAATTCTGGTGCATTTTACCTGTAACACATACCAATTTATTTTTAATGTCAGTAAAGTGAGGGGAAAATGAAGCTTTTAAACATTAGTAAAAGTCAGTGAGATGGAGATCAGGATATTAGGAAACTTATTTTGCAGCTTTTCCAGCATGTTTGTGGCAGGAACATTTTGTGCTTTTGACACCCTCTCAACCCTATTAACAATATTGTCCTTATAGCCAGGAACCCCCAGTTTGAGGTTGAGTTTTGGCATATCTGAACTGGCCACAGAATTTAGCAAGACAACCCTAGTGTATTTTTGCATGCTCCATTTATTTCAAGAAAGTCAAGGGACAAGTTTAAACAAAGGGCATAGCCAAGAGCAGCATATATTCTTCATTATGAGTAGATCATTTGTATCAGAGGACACAATCCTCATCATGACTTCTTCACATGGGAAATACCAGCACAATTCTCTCATGAAGGATTGTTTAACCCTATTAATTGAGTCTGATGACAGAGGATCAATGCAACAAGCTGGAAAAATCTGTGCTCACTAGCCCTGTTTCTTAACAGATCATTTGTGCAAGAGTGATTACAGATTTTAATTATCTCAGGCGACCGACTTCTGTTCTTGAAGGTGCATGTGGTAAAAGAAGATGTAAAGTCATATTCCAGTCAATTGCAGGATAAAAGAAGGAATATAAAAATAACATATCATTTCAGCTTTCCTTTCTTTTTCCTTCTATCACCCCTGTACTAGCACACACACTGATGAAATGACAAATTTGATGCCATCTGTAAATAATGAATGATGTTTTCCCTGGAAACTGTGTCTATTAACTAAGCATATTTTTTTGTAACTAATAACATTTAAATATTTCTATTTTGTTCATTCTGAATGTAATCAATAGTTTTAATCAGATGTCTCTCTATATCTGAATGTATCTTTTACAATATACATATGGTGTTTTGAGGTGCATTTTAGACTGGTGAGCATTTTTGTGCCTCTCAATGTACGGAGAGAAAAAGAATGCACCAGTAGATGCTAATAAGCCAAAGGAAGGTGTGAATTCCTGAAAAATTGGAATGAACACTTTCAGTAAATTGCATGTTTCACTGCACATAAGGGACTTAGATATTTGTTCATAGGAAAGTTGTTCCCTTGCATGACAGGCAGTTAAATAGACAGTTTTTTCTAGGTAGCTCACTGGTGAAGGCGTATATACTGAACAGAATTAGCATCAGTTCTCAAAGGGTTATAACACTAGTTTAATCTTCTTAAACTTCTGACATTCAATGACTCTAAGAGTGAACACTGGTTTTAGCAGCAACACAGGATTAGTACAGCCAACAAATGACCAGTGTCCTACTAAAATGGACCCAACATCATGTAATCTTCTTCATAAACCCATCAAACTCTGTTTCATCAGTAATAATCTTTTAGAAGTCTGTTTCAAAGGTTGTTTTGTCCTCTGATGGCTAGAACAATCTTGATTTCAGAGGTAAATTTATTGAAGTTTATATCCAAATATTTTTGAGTCACCTTACCATTAAAATATTCTATCACTGTTCTTTTGCAATTATAGAGCTATGCAGTATCCACTTATCCTGTATTTTCTTAGACAACTTAATCTTAGTAAGAAGGGTATAAGCGAGTTCCCAGTGTGAGTTCTGATCCATCTGCAGAGCAAGTAAGTAATGTTATGTTCCTTCACAATGTTTTTTTGGGGATGGTAACTCTGAAAAAAGAATTAGGAGTAACTAAATACTTCATCACACTTCGTAAGTACCAATGACACTGAAAACTCATTTCTTCCTGTTATCAGAGTAAAAGATAATGCTTTTTCAGCAGCAGTAAAAAGGTTGGTGTCGCTATCATCCATTAGTGCTAACCTGAGTGGGTGAGATCTGTGGGTGAGATTAGTTTAACTGAATGTACATACCCCTGGTATAGATACACAGATATGTGCTGGTTATTTAAGTTCCTGTTGCAAGAACACTTGAGAAATAAGAGCTTTATGGTATAAGTCAACTAGCTATTTTCTAAGTCTACTCAGGATGAAACGTTTTGCACCCTAGAGGACTTCTGTTTCCTTGGTGACTATAAAGGCAACCTCAGAGAGGAGTCATCCAATGTAAGCTGAATTGAAAAGTCTCCTGTCTATGTTACATAATGTTCACTCCAAACCAGGGTACTCCAAAACTCATCTAGACCCAGATTTAGTTCTTCAAACTGATGTTCATGGTCCTTTTACACTCTCCGTCTGTAAGGGATAGGCACCTCTGAAGAGCACTAATTTCACAGAAGACCTGTCCCAACCTCTGTGTGACAATGATTCACCCTCACTTACGAAAAGAGCCTAAGGTGTCTGTGTGTCTCACTTAGCCACCTCAGTTTATTGTCTGCAAGAGATAAGTGCAGACCAGAAAATACAATCATACTTCAGTTCATTTCACAAAGACAACAAAATAGCATATCTGTCATTCTCAATGCCCTATGTTAAAAAAAGTTTCAATCACCCTTACAGTATGCTGAAATAATACCATAAAATGATTTACTATACAATGTTATATTCACACACTGTAAGTCATGAAGTATAATTAACTTAAATAATAGTTTTCAAGAGATCCAGAAACTCTTGGAGGCATATGAAAGTGCATCAATATAAACCATTTGCCAAACTCTCACAGAGATGAGGACTGCAATGCAGACAATTCCTGAAAAGGAGGTGGGGCAGTGGGAGGATAAATTCATAACACAGATTATTCTCAATGAATAATTCAGATAACTCTTTTTGCAACACACTTCCACCAGCTGGCTTTTGTGTAAGAACTTCAAAGTATTTCAATCTGAATGATTAAGGCTCTATACTGCATTGATCTGAATGTTAGAAAAATTTGTTTTTCTCCAAAAAGAAATGACATTTCAGTATGCAATTTTGTAGCGCTCCTGACAAATCCATGAGAATATTTCTTTGAAAATCAGGATATTTTTATTGATGTCTGATGCAGAAGTATTTTTATGTTGGCTTTCCTTTGCAAGGAAAGTGCATGTTGAATCACAGAATTGTTGATACTTCCTTATAACAGTATCATCTTGGATCACTGATATCTATCACTTTTGTTTCTAGCTGCAGATGTGGACATTTCATAGTCAATGAAAAAAGTTATGTGTGATGAAAGTTCAGCAAGGGTCGTCTTTTTTTTTTCTTTCTTTCTCTCATAGAAATCCCTTGCTAACAAAAGGAAATCCTTTTTTTTCTACTTGGCACTAAAATACTGTAAGCAAGGGCTATAGTAGTGCTAAATACTAGCAGCTGAGTTCCAGAGTGATGTATAAACAGAGTTCAAAGGCAAAAAGAAATTTACATACGCATTGCTAACATAGTTTCTTTTAACACTGCAATATTCTATACATTAATTTGAGTGCTGGAAAACTCCTCTCTATGTGGCTTGCATTTTAAAAATAAACTAAAATAAAATAAGTAATTTCTGAGGTCACAAATGGGAATTTGTGGAGACAGCATACATTAGGATTGAGGGCCTGACAATTGCTTCTTATTTCTTCCCTTATTTATACTGCTGATTTATTCACCTTGCACTTGAATGTCTGACAATTTCTCTTCTCTTTTGTCGAAGCAGCTAGTGTACTTTTTGATGCAGCTTAGTGGATGCCTCACTGTACTCAGATACAAACATTATCATTGTCATTGTGGGAAAAGTATGTTTCATCTTCACTCATATGAGTCACCATCTAGCCAGGTTTATCATCATGGTGACAATGTTATCCATTGGCTTGGATAAACGCATCTCATTTTCATGTGAAAACCAAGGATATAAGAGATAGCCATGACTGACTGGAATACCATAGGTTCTAACCCAGAATGTTGCAGAAAAGAGTTGAGAAAATTGGAAATTTCCCTGTGCCTATGCTTCAGAAAACCTTAGAATGGGTGAACAGTCCTGAAGAAAAGGTTTCATTTCAACAGAAGGAAGATGGCAGCTCTTTATAGATTCCTGACCCCTACTTAAACATCAGCGAAAACTCCAGTGTATACTTGCACACCAAAGATTAGTCCTCTGTAGCAGTGCCCAAAGCAATTTTTAGAAGAATTCAATACAGAAGATTTAGTTCTCTTCTACACTTCTGTTGTTGAGAGATTAGATCAGCTAACAATAAGGACTCATCCATATAGCATTTGGTATCTCTACAAGCACTGCTAATTTGCTCCAGGTTTTTTCTTTATAAGGAATATCATGCCATAAAAATGGCAAGTGTGCAAAGTATTCACAGTCTTCTGGGAGATTTAAAAATGCAAGGGCAAGAAAATGTGGGTGTTTATACACACAAACAGTGTGTGCGGAGGCAGTACCCACTTACTATCACTGGATGTTTTAGCTGCAAGCTCTCTTTCATCTGTGCTCTCTTCTCCCAATCATTCCCATCAGATTTAGTCCCAGCATTTCAGATCTCTGCTTCTGAGCAGCTACTTCTACTTTTCTCCAGATCTACCTCCTTTTCTGTTTGTTACCTTCTCTATAAATGTTCAGTATCTTCTGATGAATGAATCTCCCCATTGTCTCAATTTCCCACTAGCTAGCTAGCAGAGGTAGAAATAGAATATGCATCCCAATGCAAAAATGTTTGATAGCTTTCCCACAGGACTGTCTTCTCCTAAACCTAAATGCTACAAGATACCAGACTTCAAGCTAGTTGACGTCACATCTTGAAACATTCAGAAGTTCCGTGGCACTTCTGAACAGTTGTCTGTACAGGCAGGAGAAAAGGTGTGCCAGGCCAGTAACCTTTCACAAACTCTCTGCAACATATCCCACTCCCCCCTGCACCAATACCCCTGGAAAAAAAAAAAAAAAAAATTGAGCTAAAAAGATTGAGCTAGTAAACTGTTTGTATTTAAATGTGGAAAGATGGAGGTGAGGTGAGGAGAGGCAAAGCTGTACAAAATTTGGGGGCTGCACTGAACCCATACTGATTGCTACTCTAGGTATCACTTCTGCTTTCATCCATGACTATTTGACCTGCCACAACCACTGTCTGAATAAGGAGATTTGTGCATCTGAGTCAATCTTTATAAATCATCCATTCTTTTGCCACCATCAGAAACTCATATAAATAAAAATCACATATCTTTCATATTTATGAAGAATTCATCACCATTTTTAGCTGTCATCTGCTAATTCCTCTCCTATTTGATCATTCACTACATTTAATCATTCTAAATATATGTGCAGAGAAAATAAAGAATTTTAAGTCTCCAAGAAGTAGGAAAGCCATATGTATATTCTAGAGAACAGCTGACAGACAGGGGTTGTAAGGAATCATATTTTAATTTTGTTGTGAAAAAATAACACTGTTCTATAAATAACACTGTTACATGGGTATAAATCAGAAGTGCCATCATTCTGATGAGACCCCAGGAGACTCAAGCTCCCTGCTCACAAGAAATTAATCCCGATTAACTCAGATGACTCCTGAATAGGTTATATGCTCATCATTAATGGAGGTAGGCTGACTGCTGAAGGTTGATATTATCTCAGAATTGAGGGTAATTAATGAATGAACTGCTGCTAAAATCTTGTTTTAAGTCCAGCTTGGACACCAGAGAGTCTAATGTTGTTTACTTCTTTTCATCTGCAAGTTTCAGTATCCGCTATTTTCTCCAAAGAAATACTTACTTCTTTTTTAATTCAGTCTTTCATTTTTTAATCAAATACAATGCAAGGATAATGGGAAGACACTATATTATAATTCATAAAAATTTAAAAACTTTACTTTGAACCTGGACTTTTGCCTGATACATTGATGTATTCACACAGCTGCTTTTGTTAGAAACAACATGTAATTACCTGAAAATTGAACACTAGCAGATGGTTTTGTTTGCAATAAATCGTTATTCTGAAATCTTCTCTTTTCTTCTTCTTTTTTTTTTTTTTCTTTCTCCCTAAATCTGGGATACGCTTTGCAGGGTATTGTTTGTGAGGTTTTTGTTTGTATGTTTGTTTTTGAGAATTATTTCAGATAATTTTTCATTCCCTGAACTCTTTCCCAATGGACTGCGTTTCAATGCAAGGATCTGCAAATGGGCAGGACTGGATCCAATCACTGGGTGGCAAGATTTTCTCTGCGTGGGAAAGGGGATGGTGGGAACTCATTCTACAAACAGGTTCTATCAGGCAGCGGACTCTGAAATGTTGCTTCAGAAACTATCATTCTCATTTTATTCCGATTAGAAAAAATCTTTTTTTTTAAAAAAAAAGGGGAAGGGACAGGGAAATGCTACTTAAATACGTTTTAGAAATAAATTGTTAAAAGATGAAAAGTCATATTGTCAAATACAAGAAGAAACTACAATACTCAGTCTTGTGTTTAGCACGCTGAATACAGAGCTTTACAAGCACAAAGGCTGTTTTGTTTTAAGAAAAAAGACACAATTTTAGATATCTGGTTGGAGGGAGCTTACCATTAACTGGAACAACTGTTCAAAGCTAAGAAGTGAAAAAGGGAACTGCAGAGGAATTTCTCTCCAAGTTGCCTACTGAAGCAGTTTCGGGTTTAATTTTTGTGTCTGTTTTGCAATCCTTTGATAGTCAAAACTGGCTGACACAACACATGAGATACACTAGTGCCAGTCCTGGGTATTTTGAGTTCCTGGAAACAGCACAAAGATCTGTTCTTACAACAAGTTTACAGATGTGCCAGATTTTTTATTCAGAGGCCCCTCAGACGGTGAATACTGTCCTGAGAGCAGAAGACCTCTGAAGGGGTGGCTGGGACATGCCCAGGTTCATGAGCATCCAATGTGTTCTGTCCAACAGAAGTGAGGAAACAGGGTCACAGCAACAAGCTGACTTGCCAAGCACACCTTCGCAAGCATTCCACAGATGTGAATACAGTTCTTAATTGCTTGAATATGACTTTGAAGCAGAAGTTTTTTATTATTTTAATCACAGCTGGGAGGTTCTTTCACCTTCCTCTGTTGTGGGTAAGTTTGAGATGTCCTTGAGCCATATTCTCAGTGAGAAGACTCAGTGGGAATTCAGTGGGAATTCTTATTGGAAATGAGAGGAGAGGAGAGGAGAGGAGAGGAGAGGAGAGGAGAGGAGAGGAGGAATCTGAGTTTCACGTCATAAGTTCAGAATATGTAAAGCTATAAGATCTCAATTTGCAAGTGTTTCAACTTCTCAAAATCAGACAGGTTTTAGAGCTGTGGAAAGAATGCCCAGATGCAACTGAGTGACCTTTTTTTCTTACTGAATGTAAACTTCTGGGCAATTTAAGATATAAGAATTTGTGGCCTTTGACTTTAAAGGCTAAGTGTCATTTATACTTCAATGTCTCCATGTTATATTAAAGTAAGAAGGAGAATCAGGATATGTGACAGCTGAGAATTTTAGGCCTTTATATTTAAGCAATATATATTACTCAGAAGACATTAAATGCATTGTTTTTGTATTAGAAATCTGGGTCAAAACGTGTGCAAAAAGATACATACTGGGAAATATTTTTTAAAAAATCTGATCCTGAGTTTATTTGGATTTATTTTGTTGAACTATATTTAACAATATGTCCTGTAAACGCATTAACTAGCGAAGTATTCTCTATTGTCCAAAATCTAAAATGAATTTCTGTTTTATTTAAACTCAATTGATAGAAAAGAAACTCTAATGAAAGAAAGGTTCCTTAAGTTCCATCAAGTAATTAAACAATTTCCTAAGATGTTATGAGGAAACCCTATTACTTCTTTAAGGAAATTTGGCACACAGACATTACATTTTGCTATATTTAACTACACTGTTGAAATAAATATTATTGTACTGCCTACAGCAAATATTTTTTTGCATCCAGCGCGTTTTGCCAAGCAATTCAAAGTACATGTAGCTCTATTCTTCTACTGAACAGGAATGCAAGTAACAAACAGTGAATCTTTCACAAGACTACTTTAAAAGTTCTTCCTTCTTATGATGCTTTTACAAAGATGAGCGTTTTGTACTACAGTGAAATTTTCAAATCATTTAACTTCTGTAGATGCTTACAGTAAAATGATATCCTAACTGTTTAATTTTATATTACTCACTATGTATTGACGTCTGTGACATTCTTGGACATCTCGTGAGCATGAAGGCCATGCAATACAGAGGAAAATTATTTACAGGCCAGAGCAAAGGTTAGTTGTTAGCATTAGAATTACAATATGCTTTTCTCCTTTCTCTATCTCTCCTGTTCTTCTGGGGCATTACACGTAGCCCTAGCAGTAAAAGACATCTATGAGGGAAAACAGAAGACAAATCCTCAAGGTCTTCAGAAATATGTGCAGCAAAGAAAGCAGTAGGTGACAGTTAACCAGCAAAACACAACCCCAAAGGCAGTCTCTGTGTCAATGTAAAATGTCAGCACTTTTAGGATAAGACCCACGTCTTCCAGCCCAAGACATTTCTGTTCATTCAGAATGAGTGTTTTGAGCAAATTTTGCAATCTTCTAAAGTACATCTCTAAATCCAAGAGCCAACCAATGTTCTTACAATATAAAATACTTAAAATCTTGTAGAGTCTGCTCTGTTATTGCACTGGTAAAGTGATTGCTTTAGATACTAATATATATACATCTGCAGTGATGAAAAAAATCAGGAAGAAAAGACTCCTGTCTGAGACTGAGAGCTTTCCTGCTCAAGTATGACGCAGGTAGGAAGCTATAAAATGAAACATTCCTGACTGCAGAGCAAATAAATCCAAAATCAAACACAGTTGGCTTCAGATACAACTGTAGAGATTAAGTACCTCCCCTGACAGCAGAAAATATTGTTTGAATGTTTACAATCTGTACATTATTTGTTATTTTATTCTTATTTTATTTTATTATTTCATTTTAATTTTTAACAGGTTTTGAGTAGACAGGGGATAAAGGCAGAGGATTTCATATTGCATTACAGAACCATACTCCATGGGTTCCATGGATACCATGCTGCCCACAGTTTGGTGTTCTAGGGACACTCCCTCATGCTCTGGTCAAGTGGAGGAAAAGGTCTTTTGTCTTCCTTTTTCTTAGACTATAAATTTTTTCACTTTTTTTGCATAGTATCTGTGTTATGCTCAAGTCTTCCTACTGAATCTTCATTTTCAGTACTGCTTTCTCTGTCTGGATTCCATTTGATTCCTCATGCTTTCAGAATACATTACACTTTGAACGTATTTTCATTGCTCACCTTCTTGAAGATGGCTTTTTCAGAATAACTGTTTTTTTAATAGACTTCGAATCAGCCATACATATTGTTCTTCCCCAGCTATTTATCTTCAGGTTGTCTGTTGTTAGGAGTTGCTTTCACAAGGGTTTATGTTTTGTGGTCATACCAACAAGAAATTATTTCGTATTTGCAGTGGGACACACCTTTGCAAAGTCCACATTTGATTACTGTTGAAGTGGCAAAAATATCACATAGGGCTTGTTTCTTTAGGTGACATGTAAATATTAGCCTGATTGATAGCTAGTTTAGAAGAAAAACTGGATCCCTGAAGAGACTTTCGTTTAGAGATTTATCAGTGCTTTATTGAAAAATCTTGTAAGATTCAGAGTCTTTTTACAAAGCTCTACAATTAAAGTCAGCCTTAGAGGTTGATCAGGGGAGGCATCAGGAGATAGAAGAAACAGGTCTCTCCAATTTCATTGCGGTGAGATAATCAGAAAGAGCAACAGTTTGTGTTTGGGACTGTTGTTTTGCAACACTATCTGAATCAGGCTGGGAAGCTCTGGAAGAGTAAGAAAGAGAAAGATGAACAAGATTAAAAGGACATCCAGAAGCACTGGAATCCCTGGCATGAAATGGCTATTCAAGTTGTGAAGGGAGAAAAACTAAACATGATTACAATCTTCTTTTAGCCATCTGCTGAGATTTTTCCCAGCTTTCTTGAGGCCATCATCTGAACAGCAGTCCTTCCAACTATGCCTCATTTCTTTATTCTCTCCCAAAAAATGACTGGGCATGTTAAAATTCTGTTCTGTCTCTGCAAAGCAGAAGAAAGGTTACACAGACTTTGGGATGCATATTATTAAAATGAAACTACTAAAACTGGCAGCATGTTCTATACTCTGCACATATCTAATCTTAGGTACTGGGATTACCTAGTGTTGTGCTTTAAACCCAGTTCTTCACTGCATAAAGACTTGTTCTTTTCAATGTTACTTAAGCACTGCACCTACAGCCACACAGTAAATTGTAAGTCATTTCTATAAAATTATTTTATCTGGCCAGGGAGGACTTGAGGAAAAGTCCAGTTTTATTCCATTTTTATCTATTCCTAAATTCACTCTTCAGAATATTGATTAAAATGAGCGTAGATATTCTTGCTACCTTTGCAGGACTTTCAGTTTAAAATACAAATGTAACTCTAACATGATGCAAATAAGTCCTTACCCACTGGCACATTAGGAATGAAAACCAAATATTTATCTACATCTAAAAGTATTTCTGTTGTTGTTTCCAGATAACTTGGAAAATTAGTAGTAATGCACTCAATATAACACATGACAATATTTTGTTATCACTTTTTAACAGTATTTCTGAAACACAGAAACAGAAAACGAGTCATTAAATTTATGGGTGCTTTTTTAATTAACATAAACCATTTCAGCAATTGTAGGTTTATTTTTATTTTTCTAGTTCAGGTTGATATTTATATTTACAAATTGAAAACTAAGTCTCTTAAATTCATAAAAGACTTCATTAAATATTGCTTGAAAAATAAAAATTAATATTATGAATTGAGTAAAACCAGTGCAATTCAACGTATAACATGTTCATAATATGATTTGTGAACTAAAGAAGGCAAAAGAGGAAATTTACACAAACATTCACAAAATATTACAGTGCTAGGAAAATTGAGACATTCTCCTTAATAGAAAGAAAATAGAGATTTTTCAGAAGTAGCTTTGATCAGTAATTCTAAGAAAAAAAGTTCTTATATGTCGTAAATACAAAATTCAATCACTATGCAACATCAATCAGCTAAATAATTCTAATGATCTACTGTGTATACTCAGAAGACATTTGACTACCAGTTGAAAGATACGAGGTCTAGTCCTGTCTCTGACACCGGCACTGGCACTGGTCAGTAGAGGTAGCAACAGAAACGTCAGCTCATTCTTTTCTGATTGTTTCTTATTCTCTGCCAATACCATCAATTTAAACTAGCTGTTCCATATTGACTATTTAAATCCATTAGTTCAGTGAACAACTACCCAGAGCATCATTACCTAGACACTTTTCATTTTCACAGCAGAGAAAGTAACAGCTTTGAGTATAAGAGTCATCTGAGTAGAAGATATGTCTTTCAAATAGATGAATCACACCTTCAAAGTATTTATTTCCTTCTATTAGTTGTGAGGTTTTTGGTCAAACATCTATAGTAACCATCAGGTTATGTGAAAACAGTCCCAAACTACCCTCAGTAAGACTCATCTGGATCTTGCAATAAGAAGTGACGTGTTCCAGAATGAGTAGTTCTCCGGAGAAAAACAATTGTTGCTGAGGATCCAAAATCCGTGCTAGAGGTGCATCAGGGGTTTTACTTTAGATGAGCTCTGATCTGGCCCCGCAGACCCATTCGTCAGAGTACGTCAGACTACTCTAGTACATTCATTAGAGTATTCATTAGAGTACATTAGGGAATAATTTCTGTTTCATCTCACCAAAAAGTTACATAGTGAAATCCAAAATGCAATAGATGAGGACAATAAGAGTATACTCTTCAAAGAAGGTTCACTTTCCAGAACTTAAATATTAGCATTGCCCATTCCTTTTAACTTTCTGGCTATGCCCAACACCAGATTGAGTCAAGACTCATAATTATTAAACAGTTTTGCAAAGCCAGACACTAATAATAGTAGTGATCACCAAAACACATCCTCTTTCTTCTGTTGAAATTATTTTCCCAGCTGACATTTATCAGGAGTCTGACAGTAATGGATTTATTTATCTCCTTCTAAAATAAAATACTTTGTCTTTGTTTTGTTCAGCCTGCATAGTAACTTCCATGCTGTGGATCCCCTCCCATAAACTCATTCTATTTTGACTAATTGGCTTTCTCAAGAGTGTGGGTGAGGGAGAAGCTTTTGAAGATCATTCTCCAAATGACTCACACTATCCCGTGACTTACTACACTCTTTGATGCTTTTGGTCAGACTCAGCATGTTAAGCTCTTTGCTTACAGCAGTAGAAAGGATGTGAACTTGATCTTTTTATCGTCTATCACTCAACACTGTCTAATATGCCTGTGTGGGATTCAACTGTCTTTCAATCACTCTATCACTTTGTACCTTTTTACTTACATTTTTCCACCCCAGCTTTGCTTGGGAATATTTTTTCATCCTTTTAAAGCCTTATTTGTGATTTTCTTCTTCCTTTATCATGTTATGGGGCTGGTGAAATTCAGCTTTTCTTTTCCTTTCTTTTGTCTTAGGCTCATAATTCCAAAGGGCGCTAAAGGATTTAAACATTGTTTATGAAGTCAGCGTAATTCTTCATTACAAGGGATATATTAAATATATATATACATATGTATAGAAATCAAAGCACAATTCTCAAAACAGACCAATGAACCTTTTTTTCTTTGGGGACTCAGTTCATGTAAGACACCTGTAAGATACCTGCATGGCTTTACCATGACTGATCCTTTCATAAACAGTTAAAGGTATGAAGAATGAAGTTGCTGAATTCCTGAAGTTGTTGAGATTGTTTGTGATCCCATTAACATTTTAAGGTTAAACAGTGAGCGCTGGATTCAAGTCATGGCAGGAATGGTGCAAGAAGGATTGATTTTCATGTGTGGTGTTTCCCTCCCCACCCTCCACCCCCCTTTTTCTATTTTTTAAATTCTTTTAAGTCCTCTTCAAGTCTGCACCTAGCCTGAGCTGCAATAAGTGCAGCCCAGGGCTGTGTTGGTGAGGCAATCAACACCTTATCTGGATAGCTTTCATTTCCTGTTGAAAGAGGTTGCTTAGGTATGCACTGAATCCACATCTCCCTCCCACAAACTACTTCATCCTCTCTGCTATCTCCCCAGTGATCTTCCTTCCCACAGCAGAGAATGAAGGCTGCGCCTCTTTATACTGTGGCAAATGTTTTCCTCTTGAACCTCGAATGCTTTGATACTGTGTGAGCATGAGACTGGGGATATCCCAGACTTCTGCCAACAGTGTCCTTGCAAAGAGCTAAGTCAGTTCAGTGACACTGAGATATGGCCTTCAAGACAGAAAGTAGCACAGGCTTCTCTGACTTTCTCTCTCTTTGTCTTAGAAACTCTACTTCCCATTTTTATGGAGCTGAATTGAACTGTAAATTGCAATCCTTTAAAATCCATGTTCCCATAACAAAAGTAATGATATGTGATATGGAAGAGAGGAACTGATAGTACATTCTTAATAAAACAGAATAAGTAAGCAGAATAAGTTATAAAGTCATGTTTTGCCAGCTTCTGTCTTTATTCCCTGTTTGCTAATGAAATTAAATACCAACCTGGATGGAAGACAGATTATTTTCAAATTGTGTGTTATAGAAGGTGACCTAAAGTCAGATTTATATGTAGTTAGAATAGGTTAATAAACGGCTGAAGGCCCCTACGTGAGCTTTTAGAGATCCCTGCTGGTTTGCTTTGTTCTTTTCCTCTTTGGGTACTGCAAACTGGATTTGTCTGGGCCAACAGAAATTAATTTGGCCTGTAAAATTTACCATCCCTGAAGCAATGCAGCGAACTCAGCAAGATTGTTTTCTCTAAGTCTCTTAGAAAGGGGTGGGTGG